>JAADXF010000003.1:0-156456 GCA_023337575.1 Pythium chondricola
CCCTTTCAGTTTATCACACTAAATACAATCAGTCTATCATTTACGCTGGTCAAGCAAGGTCGCTCGGTTAGCGACTAAGAAGCTAAGGGAAGCTTCTTCTGCGCAAGGACACGCAGTAGCGAGGGAGTCGCCCCGCTACAGAAGCCTTACTGCAGACAGATATCGCGCTGCTTACGCACCACACGGAACACGTCGAACTAGCAATGCAGCTCAAGTTCGGGATCTACTTGGCGTACCAGGCATCGCACCCAGACGATTTGGACAACTTTTGTGCCGCCTCCATCCTCGACACCCCAGAAGGCAGTCCCATCGACATGACCAAGGAGCAAGAGCGCCACCTCATCTCGGAGTTCTATCGTGACTTTGCTACCAGCGACTCCGATCTGACCACCTTCCTCCAAAAGAGACTCTGGGGGCGGTTGGATACCATCCGCATGGCGGTCAAGTTCCTGGACGACCAATCTTCCTCATCGCAGAACACGGTGACCAACAAAACGTCCACCTCCAGATCTTCAAACTCCATCGCAGTAGAACAGACGCACCGACGGTGGGGATCCACCAACCAGGAGCACGAGGTTGGCTGACAGAGCTTGAGGCGAAAGCAAAACGATCCAACTCCGCCCCCATAGTGCTGTCCTTCTCACCATCACAGTACAACTGCGTCATCTTCGACCGTCACGACCCAGCGACCAAGGACCCAGCGACCAAGAAGCTCAAGACTCAGCACCTCAACACCATGTGGAACGCAGCAACGGCCAAGACTACCAAGCAGCCACAGACAACCGCGACCACGCCACTGGACCCAACGAGAACACGACGCGCCTTCATCTCCAAGCCAGAGAGCATCACCGAAGATGATCTTTACTCGTTCCTCTCCGCTCCAGAGTGGGCAACGGATGAAAAAATGGAACTGATCCGCATTATGATCGCAGGCACCGGCAATTTCAAGGAGATGTTAACCTTCTCGACAACCTCCCAAGGCACCGACACCGGCGACGAAGTAACACGAAGCCCACCGGCACAGCAACCCGACAGCGACTCGTCGTACGAAGCGTCACAAGCACCAAGCAGTGACATGGAACTCGTGTCCTCACTCGAAATGAAGCAGCTTGGTAAGACGACCTACGCGGAAGATGCACACCGAATGTGGAAGGCAGTCCAGGATGAGTGGGCAGCACAACACAATGAGCTGCTACCCGAGCTGACGGACTAGGTCGGCTTGTCGGCGCTGATCAAGCGTGCACCGGCGACACTCGTGGCAGCGGGGCGGAGTTTCGGGAATGCATTCGCCTTTCTGGAACACATTCCACGCAAACACATCCGCGACTGGATGGAACCCGTGTGGCTCGACTACTGCTCCGACTGCCTGAGCATCATGATCCCTGCGATCAAGGACACAGCAGTCAGGACGGACCTCATCATATGGCTGCACGCAACTAGAGGAAAGCGTTTTGATGTCCGACGCAAGCTACTCAAGGACCAAGACCGCTGGGACTTGGTGGAAAAACACGCGCCAGAACGATTCAAAGGACCGAAGGCTTTCCCGTTCCTTGGTTTTACGTACTGGATCATCAGCGCGTACACACTGGTACTCGACCTGCTCATTCCAGAACTTGCGGGCGTCCTACAAGAACAGACTGGGCCGGCCGAGCACCGCACGCCAACACCCCTCGTCACCGCGTTCAAGACGCATCAAGGATTCCGGACCGCAATGAAAGAGGGCGTAAAAGCCAAACAATGGGAACCAATCGATGCGTTCGTCCGAGCCCAGCAACACAGCGCCGCCACCGCGGCACCGCGCTGCTAAAGGCTGCCAGGCGACGACATCAAGTACCCCGATCGAACCGACCAACCTTGTGCAAGCTCGGCTGGCAACCTGGCTCAATGGCTTCTCCGAACCGTCTAGCCAGCTAACAGCCCGAGCCCAAGCTTACCCACACCACGCTACCATCGGTCTCCTATCCCAGAACGTCCGAGGCTTCACCTCGCAAGGTGACACGCAGGACCAATGGCTGACAGGATGGAACCGACGACCGCACGCCGTCTCTGAAGCACTTGACATACTGGCAAGGTGCCTCAGGAGCCAGATTGGATCGCAGCAACACCTCCAGGAAGCACACTCCATGGGTCGTCGGCGTGGACCTCCCGACTCCGCACAGCGCAACGGACCACGGAGGAGTCGTCACCTGGATAAGAGACCCACGAATACGGACGATTACCAAGCCGCTAGCGCCTAACGCGTACCCAGTGCACGGCAGGGATCAAGCAGCGATCGATCAGGCTATTGGAAAGCACCTTCACCAAACGGTCCAAGCAGCGTTCAGGCACAACCTGGACCTGGATACGGTGACGGCACTGATCAAGCGCGGACTGTAGGACATCAAGCGAACGGAACGACGGAGAGCGAAACGGCAACGACGGCGTGAGGAAGCACGTGAACAAAGAAGTATATCGACACTGCAAGAACTGATCGCGCATGTCCAAGCACGGATCCAACGACGCGCTCAAGCTCGACAGCAAGAAACGCTCCTTCAGCGCAGCGGCCACTCCGCACAGTTATTCCGAAGACTCGTGCAACGAGAAACGGCCAAGCCCATTCCAGAACTCGACCGGAGCCACTCCACGACCGTGCCTGACGACCACACCAACGCAGACGTTATGGCGCAAGAATGGAATACGCTTCTAGGGTATCGACATGCAACAGTCAGCCGCGACGAGATGGCAACCAAATACAGAGAACTCTTCGAGATCCCAGAACAGTACAAGCTCACTCCAGCGGCGGGTACACGACTGGTGAGACCGATCCAACCGGACGAGACGCTGCACGCAATCGCGCAGCTCGGCGCCCACAAGGCGGCAGGCGCGGACCAACTGAACAACGACTTCTTCAGGGACTGGGGAGAAGCTTTGGAGCCATGGCTGACGCGGGAGTTCAACCGCATCCTACAAGGAGGCAAACCTGCTCCGAGTTTCGCCGAGGCGATCATCATGCCGCTCCCCAAGCAGGGCGACCCGAAGTCGGCTTTCAACTACCGTCCAATCTCGCTGCTCACGTCGGCATACAAGATCTTTACAAAGATCTTCGCCGAGCGAGTGCAAGCAAGTCTGAGCCGAGTGATCAACGCGGACCAGAATGGCTTTGTGCGCGGCCGAGCGTTGTCGGACAATGTACACCTGCTCCAAGCACTTATCGAACAAGCGAAGGCCCGAGGCGACAGCCCAGCCGTGATCCTATTTCTGGATCTGTGTAAGGCTTACGACTCCATGGATCGAGCGTTTCTCTGGTAAGTACTCGAGGAGTACGGCTACCCAAAGAAATTTATCTCAATGCTCCAGAACCTGCACGACAACACGACCGCCGCCTTCCTGGTGAATAGAGAGGTCTCGAGTGCGACCAGCGTGAAAACGGGAATCCGACAAGGCTACCCCTTGGCTCCTCTCCTGTTTCTCATCGCAGTCGAAGCACTCGAGCATGCTGTGGATCAGACGCCGGGACTGGAAGGCATCACCCTGACCGGTGCCGTCAAGAACCACGTCCACATCTTCTCCGCTTTCGTCGACGACTCCGTCGTTTGCCTGAAGGACAAGGCGATGATCCAGATTCTCGAAGACATGCTGCAACGTTTTGCTGCCGTCTCAGGGCTTCGGGTACAGCCGCAGAAGAGCCACGCACTACTTCTAACAAGCCAACCCACGGCCACCATGATCGGCTCATTCCCAGTACTCCCTGCTGGCAACACGCTAGAGTATCTGGGGGTTCAGGTCGGCTGGACGGACCTGCAGCACGCCAATTGGGATCGCTGGATCACGAAGCTTCGCAAGCGACTTGGTTTCCTTAGCCAGTTCGCCACCGGCGTGCACGATCGGATCCAAATCCTGAACCTGGCGGCGACGCCCAGCATACTCTTCACGGCCGCCTTCGTCGGACCCACACCTGAGCACTGCCGCCAACTCGATGAGCTCTGGCGACAGTACATCTGGACAGGGACCATCTCAGTGAAACCGCAAAGAGCACACAAGATCGCGGCTGCCGTCATGGCGTTCCCGAGAACACAAGGAGGCCTCGGCCTCGTCGATTTCAAGAACGCCATCGCAGTACAAGCCGTGAAAACGCTCCTGCGTTGGAACACCAAGAGGTACGACAAGTACTGGGAGGCACTGAACTTCCTCTTGGCCCAACAGCTTCGATCGAAACCGATGGTCAAGCGCGTCTACCCAGCCAGCCACACATGATCCGTTCTGCCCCAGCCGCATCACCCACTGAAGCACGCCTACCTCCTCCTCAATGCAGCTCTAGTGCACCACTACGTGGTCCCGCCGGCAGTGGCTGACGACAAGCGAGAGTTCCAGCTTGACTGGCAACGGCCCTGGCTCGGACTCAGATGGCTCTCATCCCGCACCTGCGAGATTACCATCCCACCGGCGCTGCAGTCCCGCTGGACTCAACTCTCGATGAACCTGTACGTCGCGACGCCCATCGAGATAAGGACGTTCTGGCCATTTTTCCCGTGGGCTGACAATCTGTGGGTGACTGACCAAGCCGACACATCGCTCAAGAGCGCCGCCTTCCCGCGATATCATCCAGACACCATCGACCAGATCCGCCTGGTCCAGATAACACCAGGCACTTTCCGATTTCGAGATCCAAGACCTCCGACATCACGACACTCCCCAGCCACCACCAAGAAGCTCGCGAAGTGGATCAGCGTCATCATCGCCAACTACCCCAGCCTCCCCGACGATCTAACGCCAGCCCAAGCCCGCGTGTACCCGATGCACGCCCACGACTCATTCAGCCGGTACGAATGGACCCTCACCGACGAAGGCAAGCTCACAGGCCAGCTACTCCAATCCAAGTGGTTTTTACCACAGACTAGAGCCCAGCTGGTCATCGACTGCCCCAGCTGGATGGAGCCGATCCAGTGGTCTGACCTTCCGCAAGTACGGCTCGCCGGCCACCCACAGCTACAGCACGGACCAACGCTGCTTCCACTCCTCGAGCGACTCCCGATCAAGCGAACAGCAGTGAAGACCATCACTGACCGCCTCATCAAGCCACTACTCGACACCAACCAAGACGGTCTACGGCTCCTGCGGGAGCGCCTCAAACGACAGAGCGCGAAGCAACCGGAAATCGCAGACCCCCTCCAAGCTACATCCCTGAGATCGCTTCTGCGCCAACACTGGGGTACTTCAAGTCAGCAAGCGCTGTTTTGGTACCGCCTCACAGTGGGGGCGCTCAATACGCGCAACCAACAAGGAGCTTCGATGCCCTGCCCACATGAATTCTGCGCGCAGGACCCGCCACTCACGACGGCCCACATTGTGTGGCACTGTGAGGCAGCGACCATGTTCTGGAAGGAGCTTCACGCTCGCTGGACAGGCGGTGACACATCCGACAGTGCCCTCCAAACTCATATCTTCGCGCGAACGGCTCCCAGACCGACACCATAGATCCACCAACTAGTCACCCCCGAGATGCAGAGCGTCACAGCCGCACACCGACTGGAGGCCGTGGACACTGCTCTGCACGGCGACGGCGCAGAACCTGTGGCCCGCCAGAAACCGAGCAGCCTTCCACGACCTACTAAGTCAGACAGCTAGGGGGCTGGTGCGACTGTTGTGGTCCCAGGCCAGCCGGCTACTTCGAGCCTTGGCAGTGCCAACGACGAGCGCACCCAGGGCACGAGCTATCGAGAAACTCACCGCACTACTGCTCGACGAGGGCCAAGACATGCCAGCCACGCCAACCACGAGTGACACGGAATCCGGCTCTATTTTGACGGCGGTAGTCGCGGCAATCCAGGCACAGCCGGCAGCGGGAGCGTACTGGTCCAACGTGATGACCCGACCTCGAGCTGGAATATCCTTTGGTGGGACTGGTGCTACATCGGAGACCACGCGACCAACAACGAAGCCGAACACACTGGCCTCATGCGCGGTCTAGAAGCCAGCCACAAGTACAGAAATCGACAAGATGGGCACGGACACCTCACCATCATCGGCGACAGTCAACTCGTGCTCTCCCAACTGAATGGTGATGCGCAATGCAAGGACAACAAGCTACATCGACTGCTACGGCAGAGCCAAGTGGTTCTCAGGACCGATCCACGTTACAACGTTCTACAAACTCTCAGAGCCGGCAACAATCTGGCAGACTGGTTATCGAACCAGGCGATGGACAAACAGACCACTCGTCCCAGCACCGAAACGTGGACCGAGGTTGACACAGCGCTGACTAACCTACTCCCAACAGTTGATCATCCCGAGTTTACAAACTGGCCGCCGCATCGCGCCCTCATCGCGGAACTAGACAGCCTGATAGCAAGCCATATACCGCACAGAACTCGAAAACGGCGGAAACGTCCAGACTAAGAAACTACTAAGTAATAGCCAACGGCCGTGAGCGGTTAAACTCATCAATACTAAAAATGATGGATTCCCCAGACATTCGGATACTGTCAATACGCCTGTAAAAATTAATTCCTCTACAGACGGTGAGGTAGAGGCTATCAGTAGTTTCCGCAATGCATCCAGGTATCGCGCGTGAACCTTTGTAGGTTTAATAAGTGGGATGATCTTCATGGTATGTATGACATGTGCATATTTTATGGTTCATCTTATACGATGTATGAGGAAACTGATCGAAATGATGGCTAGCGATGTTGATAAATCATGGGAGTCAAGCATGCTTGATAGCGAAGGCATTTCTACGATGCACTATCGCGTAAATTACGTCAATGGAGATTGTAGCTGGCGATAATGGTATATCATTGCAGTCTCACAAGATTTATGGATGGATACATCGTTTTTCGTTCTTGAGTACAATTTGACGTCAACGATAATGAGGTTCAGTCGAGAAGAATGTACAGGGAACCTCATCTTTTACGCTTTGACTACTTGTTTGTAGCTATGGATTTTGTATATCACGTTCGACATGTTAGACCTTAGCAAAGGAGTATATCGCCAAATTGAGTTAAGCTGCAGTCGCAAGAGTCGCTATTTGCATCCAACGTGCTAGTTCGTTCATCATGTGTCATGTACAGATCCGAGTCAGCTATAACAGCAATTAGTCCCAATAAGAATGATTCACGACCTTCACAAACCGTGCTACGTCCAGTCAAGTTAATTTTATACAGCGTGCCAAGTCAAGTAGATCAAAGATGCAATCAATCTCACATACGTTTTTTGAAGCGATCACTCAAACAAGACTATCAGAAACAAGAACGAGTTTGACCTTCCCTTGTAGCATTCACAGGCCATTCCTATCGACTGGCGTATATCGTCTGGTTTCCATGATTGCAATGTACATTTTTGAATTTATCTGATATCATTCAACTGTATTTGAGCATAACAAATGTGCTTGTTTATATTGTGAACTCTACCCCAAATTCCCGTGCTCGATTGGTTGGATCGTTCTTTTGGTCATGGTAGCGAATCGTTCATAAGTGGTAACGAATGTAGTATATGATACAATATACGTTTTTATCCACCCAGAGAACAGTTGAACGTTTTGCTCCCCACAACATCATCCCACGAACAGCGATGCAGTGGGAAACATACAATGAGCAATCACTCTACGAGTCTCAGCCGCTCAACAATGCTCTGTGATTCTCCCTCCATGCCAATCGAGGTGCCAGCTCTGCGTTGCTTCTTCGCCTTCTTCTTCTTCCTTGCCATCGTGATCTTTGCCAAGCGAGAGCAAAACATTGTGAGGGATACTGATTGATGCAAAAGCCGCAAATTTTCGTTTGATCAAAGTGACACGATAATTACGGGCGGTATATCAAACCGTTCAAATTCGGGAATTTTGGGCTGAATTCACAATAAAAGACACCACATATAAATGACAGTTATAATTTCTGCCAATCACATGAAGTCCCACTGTGAGCTTGTATACAAAATCCAAGTGTACGACTTTGTGGACCACATGAAAACGGTAGGGTTACTGGAGATGGGTGTCATTTAGAAGAAAACATATTCGGTATACAATAGAACTAGTGCACGGGAGAAATCGTTAGTCTCAAATTTCTGGATTCGGTATGATAGAAATCCGATAGATTTGTAATTGCATTCTTAATGGAGTATGTATTAGTAAAAATGAGAAAAATGGTCGATAACTGTCGAAAAATGAGAAACAAAATCGAAATGTTGCCTTTTAAAACTAAAATTTGGGATACCTGGTGCTCACATGTCGCAGATTACTCATTGTAGGCCTCAATTTGTGAGAGATCTTTCCGTATGAGCCAAGGGGCCCAGCGAGGCTCGAGTAAGCTGATCACTCTTCGGAGCTGTGTGTTGGACTCACAGTGTATTCCTGCGTGCTGTAAGCGCATAGGCCACGTCAGGAGGCGTCAACCATCATCAATGCTTCCGCGCTTCAGGATCACAGACGAAGATCCATTGATTTGAACCTGTTGCTGCGAATCGCGCGTAAAGGCATTGAGGTATGGCTGTGTGTTTTCGGCTCTTTGTCTCCTCGAGAGTCAGTTCGTTCGCTGTGTTCGTCAATAGAACGAGCCAGCGCATGACTCGAGCGCAGATCGGCGACGAGCTCGTGATGTCTGGGTTTGCGAAATGTGCACTTGGAAGAATACGACGGATAGGACACGGTCGGTGTGCTTGCCAGAATTCTGTTCTGGGTGTAGCTGCATGCGTAGAAAAGCTGCAAAGGGTCTCACGCTCGCTCAGACACGAGGATTGGTAAGTGTACAGGCAACGGTGCGAGCATACAAGTCCTCACTTGCTCCGTTCAGGTCAAAGCACCGCCACCCAAGCTGTCCGTGGACGAGTGGAGAGCATGTGAGCAGCGTGCGTCGGAGCGAGGCGACCAAGATCATCCTTGTTCTATCTGCCGAGACCACCTGGGAGCGCGCGAGCACGTAATCCTCAGCTGCTCGCACATGTTTCACTTGTCGTGCATCCGAAGCTTCGAGCGGTGAGTCGTCGCAGCCACGGAGTGATCAAAGCATAGCTAGCTCGCCGCTCACTTTATGTCCCATAGGTTCCTGCGCTCGTCTCATCGGGTATGTCCATTGTGCCGCAAGCAAAACTACGAGAAGAGACGAACGACGCAGGCAACAGGTGCACATCGAAAAAAATGCGCAACGAAAATTCAGGTACGTTGCAGCATCCGCTTCAAAGCTTCTCATCTGTCGATCTGAGAACAGTTCGTGCTTTGTGACTAGGCTCTTGTTCGCGGTCATTTAGCAAGGAAACGCTGCTACCAACTGTGGCTCCTGGTACTGTACTCACGGGCATGCATGCACTTCTGCCGGCAATGAGGATGTCTGATCGCTTGTTTCGATGCACGGTTCAGTTTTATCGGGCGGGCCATGGTGATAGGTTTCGCCGTCGTCAATTTCTTGCCAAGAGGTACTCACGTGAACGTGATCACGTGGTGGTGCCCATCACAGGGATTGACCCAACCGCGCTATTGTAGGATCAGCAAGACGACAGACCAATTGCTGCGGCAGATGGACGCCAAGCACAACTCGGTTGATTCTCTCCTCCACGAGCTGGATCTGACGTTGGCGCTGAGTCGTAAAGTCTTTCGGTCGTCGGCAGTCGGAAACCAGGAAGGTGTGATTATCACGTCGAAAGGCTGATGTTGCGTGAACCCCAGTGTGTGGTCTGACTTCGTTGTCTATGCCTGAAGACAGCTGCGATGAGAGCATGCCGGACTCAAAACGCACATGGAGAGCCATTTTCGTCAAGGTATGCATGCCATAGGATCGCTCAGGTTCCCCTTCTATCCTCTCAATGCCTCTTAATGAGCAGGCATGTGAGCGGCACGACTCGGAGTGTCCAATATGCATGTGCGACTTCAGGTCAGATGTTGCTCTTTGGTGGGGGAAATCGTGTTTGTGTTTCTAACGTTGGGAGGCTGAAGCATGGACATGAGTGATGCGTCTTTGCTCAGCTGCACTCACGTTTTCCACAGCGAGTGTCTTGGGGCATTCGAAGGCTTCAACATCTACGAAGTCTCGCTGTGTCCTTTGTGTCGATCAGGATACGAAGCACGGCGGTGGATGGACCTTCAAACCCCTATAAACGAATAACCAGAATATGATTTAGAAGAGGTTGCGGGTGGACTTGTTTGTTTCCTAAAGAGGACGAAAGCAAACCAAAAACGCAGGGTGGAAGCACCATGGACTTGGACGAAGGCGCCGAAGACTTCTTCGCCGCCCTGAACTCAGGCGAGGCGGATGCGTTTACGGACTTCAGCGTGCCAGAAGTGGCCTCTTCTGGTGCCTCTGGAACAAAAGAAGAGCGCCCAGTGAACGGTACTGGAGACTTGGAGGTGAGCACGTTCATTCGTGAAAATCTCATGGTACCTCTCCTCTGCTGATGATGCGAGTGGATCGATGGATGATGTCCACCCCATGCAGACTGCGGACTCGAAGAAGAAGCATGACAACGCGAAGAAGAGCTCGAATCGAAAAGAAACGTCGCAACGATCGGCTCCAAAGGCTCGCGTGCCTGACGAGCCGTCGCTGCCCATGGAAGAGCGGATAGTGAACTTGCTCATCCCTGAGATGAAGGTGAATGACGTGATGCAGCTAATCAAGAAGATGAAGCAAGCGGGCAAATCCGACGCGGACGAATTTTCGTCTCTTGATGCTGAGCAAAAATCGGGTGCGTGGTTTACATGCATGGCAATACGCCCTGAACCCACTGACTGACGTGTACGCATGTTAGCCCCGCGATATCGCTGCGAAACGTGCGGAAATACCGAGCAGAATAACTTCATCACCGACTACGCTCGTGGTGACACCATCTGCAACGGAGTGGACGGACGCGGGTGTGGTAATGTTGTCCAAGACCACATTGTCCATGAAGGCAGCGCGTACAGAAAGTTTGAAGGTGAGGAAGACAAATCGCACCACGGACCAGCGCCGAACAAACTCTTCTCCAGTGGCCACAATTTGCGAACCTTGATATCACAGGTATGCGCCTTCTGGTAACGCCATCATTGAATCCTGGGCCATTGCTTACCTACAAACCTCGGCTCTACATCACAGGACGGAGAAATGGCCGGCAACCTGCGCCGTGCAGCCGAATTCGTCGAGATGAACTTGAGTCAGATGGGCAAAGACGAGCGCCGCACTCGTATCGGGTACAAGGACCAGGTATGTTCATGTGTTGAACCTGTGATGTTGGCGCTATCACTCACCAGATAAACATAGATGAAACAAAAAGCTTGCCGTCTGATCGACCACACTATCAGCAACCTGGATCTCCACGAGATTGTGGGGAACCGGGCTAAGAAAATGTTCGCAGAGTTTCGAGACGTGCGGGAGCATGTGCACCAGTTTGAGGCGATGGTGGCGGGCTGTGTGATTGCGGCGTTCTTGGACACGGCGAAGGAAATGTATTCTGCTCAGAATGCGATTCGAACCGCGCAAACCAAGAATGGTGGTATCGCGGCCATGCCTCCGCCGCCGAACAAAGCAATCGATGAGAAGAAGCTCCACCCATTCGCGTGCCCAACTTGCGATCTGAAGTTCAATGCGCGTCGTGCATTGCAGTTCCACAACTGTGAAGGCAAGCGAGACTCGGACAACCAGGAGGGCGAGTCCAAGGACTCTTTACGACCACTGGAGCTGCCTAATCAATTGAGGCCGATCGTAGAAGTGAAGGGGGATAAGACGTGGTTCAAGTGCCCTGTGTGCGCGCGAATGTACGGCAAAGAAGAAGGACTGACGGAGCACATGGCAAGACACCAGAACCAAAGCAAGAAGCGGAAGTTGCACATCGAGACCAGCACCATGGACTCGACCCGGCATGCAAAGAAGAACGCTCTTGCGTCGGCTAACCCGTCGGTTCAAGTGAACACCCACGAAAAGGTTTTGTTTAGAGGGGCAGGGCGTCGCCCATGGCTGCAAGCGTATCGCGATGACCAAACATCGTGAATTATCGTACTTCGATAGTCCACGGTGCTAAAAAGGAGTCTGATGTAGGCGGAGATGATGTCAGACATGCAACTCTATTCATCGTCTTTAATAGACTGTTTCAGGATCTCGATGTCCGTGAGCTCCAGCACGTCTGCACTGGTCACGATTTTGATTTTTTCTCCCTTGGCCTTCAGTAGACTCTCAACGTCGGTGGAGTCATCTTCGAACCAGCCGAGTCGGTCGGCAACGAGATGGAGGTTCTCGCATCCGGGGCAACGAACGAGCACGACTCCATTGTTGTATGCGTGCTTGCTAATAGTCTTGGCGGATCGTGTTTCACAAACTGATGCGAGAATGTCGCTCGTCAGACATCTTACGTCCACGAGTATTTGGCAACGAGACTGGATTTACCTGTGCATGTGTATAGCATGACCAACTTATCACCCGAAGACTCGACACCAGGAGGAAGTGTCGCGCTTTCGCTTGGCGGATCTCCGCCAGACAAGTCGCCAAACGATCGGCGTTGGTCCCGCGCAGAAGCTCGAAAACAGCTCCACCTAGGCAAGGCTGCGAGATGCAGTGGACGCGCGATCGCTTCAACTCGACGGCGTAGTGGTGAATGACGCGCAGCCACACTTCTTGCGTGCGCTACCTTCGAGAACGCGCGAACGAACATGGCTGATGTCGGATTGGCTTGGCGGTGACAAGTGCATTCTCGACCAACAGTGACGATGGGGTACAATTCCACAAACTGCGGTACGTGAAATAACTTGTTTCGGTACAGGTGCTTCTCTGCAACTTCATTTGCTCCGAATCGCACGCAGCCTGCGATCACTCGAACGAAGCAGCCCGATGCAACACTCGCAAGACGCGCTTGCATCCGAGAACATTGTGTGGGAAGATGGGAATCTGGGTCTTCGTGGCATGGATTCTAACTTGCACATTTGTGCGCACAGTTGATTTGCGTTTCGGGGTTCGAGAAATCGACGAATGAGGCAGCCAAAGTCGCTGATGCCATTGATCATTTCGTTCGGCTCAAGACCGCTCTGAATGCCGAGGTAACAGATCGGTAATCTTCTTATGAGCGCTATCAACTCGTACTATAGAGGAGGTCTGTACTGTATAGCACAAGGTCGCTATCTCGTGCTTCACTGGTTCCGTGATGGGCACGATCACACGGGTGAGTGACCTCGAACACAATCACAACCTCAAACGGTCGATCACAAGTCATTGTAAGCAGGATGTCCGAGAAGGTGCTTGTGCTGAATGGAAGAATCTGCTGCTAATCGAGCCACCCGTCCATTTCCCGCGAGAGAAGCAAGACTTTTGCTCTCTCATACGAGCAGCCGACCAGTATCTCAGCGCGAACCGGGTTAACGAGGTACAAGTGCACTTTGTCACATTCTCACACGGCTGGCGTCCTCATTCATGAAGCAGTATAGGTTCTCTCGGCTGATTATCGTTCACAGAAACGGAGAACGAGTACGTGCTCTGAACACACGGAGTCCGATAGTTAACCTGATGGTCGGTATCGTCCACCAGGAAGTACTCGTGCCTCCCGATCCTAGCTCGTATGGCCCAGCCAGATGTCACGTAGACTGCCTACTCTTGTATAGCCAGGCAGATCTCAGACATCCGCAGGTTTGTCGCTCATATACGGCCTCTGTGTGCGTGTTTAACACACTCACCTTGCGGTGTGTCGCCTTCAGTCTGAGTTCGACAAGATCAGCTTGTTGGGCCAGTTTCATCACAAGTTTCCACCGTACACTATCGATGTTTGCGGCACTGATGAGCAGCTCGCTGAGGCGTTCGCAATGATCTTGGGACATCCTGCCCACAGATCCGATCAAGTTCGAGCTCAAGGACTTTTAAGACAGGATGGACATGAGTGACCCACACATTCCGCAGAGTATACTTAAATAGCAGCAAGTTCATTCGTGCAAAGCCGCCCGATGAAAGCACCAATACGCCTATGGGCAATCAGCGAAGAAGTCGGATATGCCTTCAGACTCGTCCAAATTGAAGCAAAAATCTGGATCCGACTGCAGAATACGTCAGCATCATCCACAGCTTCAGGTATACGAGAATCGCACCTTGAGCGGTGCTAACTTGAAGAGATGACTATCAGAATCGAAGGATCTCTGGCAACACGTAAAAGCAAAGTGAGTACGCGTCGAGTACATAAACGTTTGCAATAAAGCTGCCAATGATACGCACCGCTTCTGCTGCCGACGGAATTTCTCTCGGTGAAAGCGATGTGTCAGGATCTTCTCCGCTCGGAAGCTGTCGCACCAGATAGACGTCGACGGGCCCATCTATAGAAGCGCACGTCAGCGAACGTGCGCGATGTATACTCACTATCCACTCCGGCATTCTCACCGGACGACTTGAGGAAGATCTGGAAACGGCGTTTACCCGCTGGCATCCCTTCGTCAGGATCAGGTACCTCGAGCGTTGTACCAGGTGGAGCTTTTATTGCCATGACGCTCTGATCGACGAAGTTCTTTATCCCGCGCATGTCGTCGTGGGTGACATACGACAAACTCTCGAAGCCACCTTTTTCGTACGCCTCCTCCTCGTACAGTCGGCGAATGCTTTGACTGACGGTTTTGATATGCTGGTCATACTTGCGCTCTTCCTTCATGAGCTCCGAGATCGTCTGAAGCAACTGTTCCGTGTCTTGGAAGCTCTCAGAGCTTCCAAGGTGGCCGCTTGATCCTCTGCGAAGGGTTTGTTGATCAGACACACCGTCGCCTCTGAGCGTCATTCACTGTAATAAACGCACTTACTTCCAGTGGATGTTGTTTTTGGACGTCTTCTCGATCAGCCCGATTCCTTCGAGAACATTTGTGATGTCGTAGATTCTTCGCTTCTACTCAAAGTGCAGCTCGTAAGTGGTTTGGAAAAACGCGCCGAACAAGTGAGTTGCGCTCACCTGAACACCCAATGACACGGCAGCGCTGTTGAGATCCAGGTCCCCGGTCGTGGACGACTGGATCAAATCGACGAATTTCTTCGTCAAGAGTCCGAGGGAGCTGTCGTATCGGCTTGCAGGAGAGGCCTTGGAGCTACTGGTCGCTTGTGTACGAGTGTCAGTCATCCCCCGTGACCCATGAAGAACCCATAATTGCATACCCGGAGTTGCCGCATTCGTGGGAATATACTGCGGCGTTGACGCAGCATGCATCGTTGCGAGTCGCTCAGGAGAGTGTGGCTCATCTTGTTTGGTTTTCATGCGCTTGGCCTTCCGTTTCGCCTCATCGTCGACGATCTTCGCCTTCGCCATTTTGTTGCCGCTCTGATGGTACAGTCCGCGAAATTGGCACAAAAATGTACATTATTCTTTAACGGAGGCTCTATCACATACCAAAGGTGCGCTCCCTTCATCCACGTCAACCCTTGCAGCAACGGAAGTCGCGAACAACCATGGGCAGCGCCAAGTCCACCGAGACGCAGGTCTACGAGGAGGAAGAAATCGAGGAGAACCGTGAGTGGATTGATTCGATCTGACAAGCGTCCGGTTCTCACGTACATGATGCGCCGATAGCAAACCACGTCGAGCTTGGCGACCAAAATGCTGTCCGCAACATGATGGATGATGCTATCGTCGAGTTTTGTCAGGATCGCGAGACCTTTACCGTTCATTACAGTTGGGACAACGCGAAACTGCTATTGATGGTGATCGCGACAGCTATTGCCGCTGCATCTCACTTCTATCGGACTCCTCTTGTTTCCGAGCGCACGCTCATCTACGGCTGTGTGATCGGGTACGTGGCAAGTGTTGTGATCGGGTCGAATTCACAAACTCAGCGGATCTGCAAACAGATTCTTCGTGATCCATGGGCTGCTTCTAGTGTACAGCATCCTGATTGAGCGCGATGTGCTGGTTCGAATGTCGATCAAGGTGAGCGCGCACGTTGTTTGGGAGCATCACCGCTATAATCTCAAGCTTCTCGGCATCCGCGCAGGGCAAGGAAGGCGATCGCGTCATGATTAAAACGAATCTCCCGTACACAGAATCGACGTATACGGTGGAAGTGCACTCGGTCGCCAAGCCCGGTCTCATCGTCAAGCAGGATCTGTACATTGGGAAATTCTTCGACATTGAAGGATACTTCGACAAGGAGCGCTTCACGAAGCAAGTTGATGAGATTCTCTCTCGTTTTGAGAAGCAGAAGACGCAATGAAAGGGTAGCTATTGGTAATGACCATACACGAACGCTACACTGCGTCTGCATCTGGATTCTTGTACGTTACCATCGTATCGACTTTGTGAATCTGAGCGGCAAACAAGTGTAGAAGATCAGAGGAGATCACAAGGGCACATGGAATAGCAATCATCACCTTCGTTGAGAACGATCGCAGTCGAACCTGCGTAGGATCCTGGATGAAGCGAGGGTCCGATTCTTCCCAAAGGGCTGGAACGTCAGAGTTCCTATCAGTGTAGACAAGCAAGTCGAAAGTGCACGGCTCCTCTAAGAGCGGCAAGAATGAGACGCTCGCTGTGATCTGTCGAATGATCGCTTGAATCTCCGACATGATCTCTTTGACCGGCTTCGTGGATTGAGCTCTGAAGCATCAACGTGAGCACGTACTCCAACACTACAAATGCAAGGCGCTAAACTTACCCTCCAACCGCTGATTGTTCAGCCTGAACCTCAAACGCCCATCGCTCAAGCGGCTCCTTCGACTCGAGACCAGTGATCACAAGCACCAGTTTCTGCACTTCATCCTTCATCAACCAGTCTACGCTGGAGCCGTGAACTCATGAAACGACGAACACCTAACGTGCAGTCAGCGTACCTGCAAGCTGCTCAAGGAACTTCCGCAAGAACTCGCGGAGCTTCTCGTCGTCGGTCACGAGCATGTTCAGCCCA
Organism: Pythium chondricola; assembly: GCA_023337575.1. Classification (NCBI taxonomy): domain Eukaryota; phylum Oomycota; class Peronosporomycetes; order Pythiales; family Pythiaceae; genus Pythium; species Pythium chondricola. The sequence continues at coordinate 16,775 of JAADXF010000003.1, forward strand.
TACTTTTGCTCCTGCTTGAAGCTGTCAGGAGGATAGATTCCGCGCTGGTACAGAATGCTGCGCACAGAAACTCTCGTTTAGCTAAGTCATTCTCACATTGCAGGCGATTGTACCGTCGTCATACGTGTTGATGCCGTACGAGAAGAACTCGGTCACGATATCAACTGAGCCCCTGATGGTGATGACATTCTCAGTTTGCTGGCGCGTTGCCTAAGCCACGGTGGCGACAGAGATGAGATACCGCGGTAAGCCGATCGTCACCATCATGCCTAGCGTTACCATTTTCGCTGACTTGAGCTAATTTGTCAACAATGCGCTCACTCGCTCTAATGACACCTTCACAAATCGATACTTGATCACATCGCCTCTGTAATCCGATACTGGTTGCACTTGACCTTCACTCTTTACACTTTGAAGTTTGTCCGGAAGCCAGGAAGTGAAGGGAGGAAGATGCGGCAACGGCAACAAGCGCATACTCAGGCGTCGTCGCAACTCGATGCGCTGCTTCATCAAGGAGCTGACACGCGTGATCCAGATGATGTGGACTCAGCCGAGACAGTGCATCTATCGTTGCTCGTGGATCAAGACACGGTTGCAGCCGCAGTGTTCGATGCTGCTACTGCGAACCTTCGCACACTCACTGCAACGTTCGAGTCGAAAGAGGCCCTCGCCGCGGTACGATGCAGTTCTTAGAGCTAGCTTTCGCAGGCTAACATAGGCTTGTACTGTAGGTGATCGAGCGTATTCACACGCAATTTGACGTGGATCGTGTGATTATCTCGGCTCGCAACGCGAGCGCTTTAGGGTTGATGACCATCCTGAAAGCAGTGCATTCCAAGACGAATAGATCCACCACCATAACCGTCAGAAAGGTATGCACTTATGCTTCTTCTCTCTCTAGGGGAAGTTGCTGACAGATGCCTCAGCATGCAGGTATTTTTGCGTGATCCCAATCCCGATTCGCCTGAGGTTAACAGAGAGCATCTCAGACTTCCTATACAGCAGAGCAATGACTGAGATCGCGAGCATCAACTTTCGCGGACTGATGAGTGAACCTTCGATGTCTGAAAACGAGTTGACACGGTACGTAAATACAGCAACGAAATATCCTAGTCATGTGAACTCAACGATTACAATGACCAGCTACCTCAGCAGTCACTTTGACTTCGACAACAAAATTCTCATTCGAGCTGCAGGAGGTAACGCAAACTTCAGACATGAAAGTACTACGCATGGTGACTAACATGACATTCTAGCACTGATATGCTGCTTGAAAGCGGAGAAGGTACGAAGCAAGTCCTTCTATCGACAAGCCTCTAACGTGATTTTGCATAGGTTGGAAATCAACTCGAACGCAACCCAGCATTCTTTGTCGCAAACCTCGCACACGTGTCCTTGGACGGAGTTATGTTCATCGACAACGACTCCCTTCATGCACTCCAAATCTTCATTAAGGTTCGCCCACATTGGGTGTCTGAAGCAAACAAACTTAACGTCACTCATTGTTTTGGTTTGTTTTCTCTGCAACGTGTAGGAATCGCACCCAAGTTTGGCCAAGGTGAGGGCACTAAACGCGTCAAATATCAAAGGAATGTTAAGTTGTCAACGTCTTGACTGCCCAGGGTACAGGCCAAGCGAAGGAGGGACTCAGGTATGATCCATGACTGCCCCCCCAGGAAGCGACATGTGCTTCCCCTATTCATGTGCTTAACCTCTTCATGTGCTTAACCTCTTCATGTGCTTCACCTCTTGTTCCCACAGCATTTACGGATTTCTCAATCGCACATTCACTCGGGCTGGATCAATTATGCTTCGCCGGTGGATGCTGACCCCCCTTGTCAACGTTGGCGAGATCAAAGAGCGACTGGATGGCGTCGAGTTCTTGATGAACATCGTGAATGGCGAGCTTCTCGAGTCAATAGTTGAGTGGTCGAGTTTCCTACATAGTTTCCCCATTCTGACTCGTGTAGAGACTGCACCTTCGCGATTTCAGCGACGTGAACAGGATATTCACAAGGATTCGAACTCGGTGTGCCTCGTGGGCAGACTGGAGCAAGTTCGACACCTCTATGTCAAGTTTCATGTCGATCCAGTATGCATCTGATGAAACGTTTCAAGGGAAATCGCTAACAAGTTGTATCCACCCAGATCGAAGATGAACGGGTGTTCCGACGGCGACATGCCCGATGTGTTCCGACGCACAGACTCTCCCCAGGAAATCCGCCATCTGAGCTACCTTGTGGAAAACGTCATCGATTTCGACGAGAGTGCACGGGAAGCGTCTGTTGTGGTGCACTCGGGGGTTTCAGAAGCTTTGGACGCGGCCCGTGTCAAGTATGCAGACCTGGATCACGTAGGTTCAAGATCCCTTCGTGAAGCCTCATGGATGATGGAGTCTATGTCGCATTGCAGGTATTGACAGAGGTCGCGTACCAGATCCAAGAATCGAACCCAGGGCTTTCTTCAATCACAGTCCAGTATATCCCTCAGGTCGGATATGTGGTGTGCTGTGAGGCCCCGACAACCTTGCCCGACTTTGTGTTCCAATTTCAAGAAGATGAAACGACATTCTACTACAAGGTGTGTGCTGTGTGCCAAGAGAGCTCCCGAATATGGTGAATGGAAAATGACTGCGCATTTAGGATTCGTGCTGCCGCGACCTCGACGTATCTGTTGGAGATATATACGGTGCGGAAGGTTGATTCTGACATTCTTTGTCGGGTTTTTGACACGTTCTCTTTTGCCAGGCGTCCTTCAAGATATTCAACGAGGTACTTCGTGGAATCGTTTCGGCGTTGCTAGTGCATGAGATCACAAATCCTGCCACTTAGATCTCCTCGAAGAACTGGCTTTGGCGGCACTCGAATACGAGGACTCCGTTTTTGGTGAGGTCTCTTTTCAGCGCTTCTCCTCAATGTTGTGACTAAACCGTCATCAGAGATGATGCGATACATCGCTCGTCTCGACTGTCTTGCAGCGTTCGCCGATGTCGCAAGGACGTTCAACTACGTCAGGTAAATCAATCTCGCAATCGGACATGACGTAGGACACTGACGGCAAGCATTCCTACCTTCTCAGACCCGATGTGTCCACAAAGGACGAGTTCTACGTCTCTCAAGCACGACATCCTTTGCAAGAGCTGCTCGTTGATCGCTATATTGCAAACGATTTGTGCATGTCGGAGACACAAGCGACGCTGATAGTGACGGGCCACAATGGATCTGGTAAGCAACATGCATGACGTGAAAAATATCTGCTTGGCTCATTTGTCGAAAGGCAAATCTGTCGTTTTGAAAATGATCGGTCTGCTTCATTTCCTCACTCAAATCGGAGCGTATGTTCCCGCTGCTGAAGGTGTGGGCCAGATTGTTGATTCCTTGCGTCCATGCCAGAACTAACCAACAACTAACACAACCTTTTCAGCGAGGATCGGTGTCGTGGCCAAGATCAAAACTCGGATTCAAAGGTGTCACGTGTCAACATGTGGCTCTGAATCATTCACATTGTGCTCACGCATTTTGCTACGTAGCATGGAGTCTACAACCCTCTCCCAGAGCTCATTCACACTGGATTGCCAGCAGGTATGTCCATGCGACAGCTTCGAGCAATCCGACGTTGCTCACAATGATCCTAGATGTCTCGAATGCTCAATGATACGGATTTGAGGTCGTTGCTTCTGATTGACGAGTTTGGAAAGGGAACCGCTGACGCTGACGGAACGGCTTTGCTGGTAGGTCTGGTGATTTGTGAGCAACTCGGTACATACTAAGCAGCTCTCGTCCATGTGCACGACGTAGGTTTCTTCGATCCAGTATCTTGTGGAGCAAACGGAAGCCTCAAATCGCCCTCGTGTTGTCGTCACGACTCACTTGCTGGTGAGTGAATAGTTGAAGAGCTTGACACATCGCGCATGAGGGAGACGACCACATGAGGCTAACTATTTCATACAGAACTCGATGCGGAAGAGCCTTTTTTCTGGCTCTGGTGAGTCGTGCGAGGACGACAATGATACAGTGCGCGAGCAAGCGAAAGCCGATGAAACGATTGTGTGGGTCAAAATGGCCTCTGCCGATGACGAAGACTCTGATCAGCCACCCAGACCGATGTACGAACTCCGCCCAGGGGTGACTTCATCAAGCAATGCTCTTGGATGCGCGGCTTCTTGTGGTGCGTTGATTGTGGAACAGCTTATGCGCACTCATGACCTAACCTATCTTCGCAGGATTGCCGTCGAGTGTTGTCATCAGAGCGTCTGACGTCCTCGCGTGTGCGAAGGCTGGGAGGCCTATCTCTCGCCCACGCACGGAAGCCGCTTCTTCTACCCGCGACTCGTGCGAAGAACTGATCACATACTTTCTCTCCACTGGGAGTTGGGTGGAGGCCCCGAGTGCAACGCTCTCAACGCTTCGAGGCATGAACCGGATGACAGAAATGGAGTCGTCATGAGCCAGCGATTCATCAATCGAATACGATTCTTACTTTACACACACACGCCTACGAGATCGTCATGGCTCCGTGTCCACTCACGCGTTACTCAGCGTGCTGCTCGTCGATCTTGATCGCAATCTCCGCGTTCAAGATGTCATCTAGTAGGCCACTATCCTCATTCAGTGGATCGTCAATCTCTTCTGGTGCATCGTCAAGCTGAGGTTCAGGAACGCGATCGCTCTCGATAACCAGGTCTTCGTTGGATAAGCTTGGCTCTGTCCACCATGAGCTTGGGTCTTGAAGCTCTGGAGATAACTCACTCAGCTTGTACTCATCCAAAGGTGTGCGCATGCTGTCATCATGCAGTTCTCGCAGCACTTCATCGCGAATCTGAGTGAGGTACGACGCATCATACCCCATTTCCGGGAGCCCACCAAAGGCATACTCAATATCCTGTTCGTGTGTACATCATGCAGCATGAGCAAGCAGCGAATAAAAATGTGCAATCCACACAAGACACACGTACATCGACCACAAACGGCTTTGGTGTTGATGGCATGCGCGGACCAAGCAAGATCTTGGTCTCGAGTTCCCGTGACGGCGTCGGCTTGAGCTTTCCCTCCATCTTGGACTCGCCAAAGCGATCCTGCTTGGCCCTGGCATGTTTCTTGACGGTGCTTGATGTCGGTCGCGTCTGGTTCGAAATGTCCCCCAGAACACGACTGCGTGCACACAAAAAGAATGAGTCAGTAAAACAAAAAATGTGAATTCCATTCTTCAGGGCATACCGCTTCGTCTTGGTGGAACTGACAGTCGACTCGGACGCCTTCGAGGCCACTTTGTGCGACTTTGGCGTTGAGAATGCGTGCGCCTTCAGCGCGTGTGCACCGCCTTTGGCTGCGTAGACCAGCAATGAGAGATCCGTGGACATCGCGCCTGCGCATACTGTATTGCCTCGTACCCTTCAGAGCATTCTTCACGCGGTTGGGCGCGATATCGACGTTCTCTTTCTGGTGCGAAAGAGCATCGCGCACCGCCTCCATGCTTGGCGCTTTGATCGAGAATCGTTTTTAAACTTCCAAATGCACCAAAAGAAGAATGTATTGTAGAATTTAACTCTTTTGTCCAAAATATTTGTTAATCTGCCAGATTAACCGTATGTATAGCTTTGTTTTGACAGATATAGCCCTGATTTGATAAATAAATACGAGAAGGACTCCGATTAAAGAAGTAAATAGAGATGACGGCTGCGACAGCTTTTGGGGTGGTTTGGGCGACGCAAATCTGTTGGAAGCGGATTTGAAACGTTTTGCCCGCTTCAGAGCCGGCGTTTCGTGTATTAACGTTGCTAACAGAATACAGCACGTCAACGCACAAACAATTTGTAACATAGATTGTAGGTCGTGTGATATAGTCAACATGAATCTACCGTCAACCAGCCATCACAGCTACCTTTATTAACTATGCCGGCGGCGCCTTCATATCGCAAAATTATGGCTGCATTCAATGTAGAGCCGACGCCTACGAGCTTCATGTTGAGCGGATTGCTCTCTAAATCTGCCCTCGTAACCATCATAACCCTTTTCTGCAGTTTTTGTAACCCTCAATTAAGCACTTTTGTAACCCTGATATATGGTGTTTTCTGCTCGGTCAAACCAGATAAATTCTTCAATATTTATTTAGGATATCTATGGATGCTCCAAATCAGGACTACCTGATGCTCCATGATTTTGGCGCCATGGCGCTGCCCGAATGTTTCTTGTGCTGCATTCCAGCACTGCATCCTCTTGCACACCTATCGAAAAGTAGCTATGTGTCTCGCTTTGCGATGCGGTTTATGAGGATGGGTTATGGTCTGAAACAACGCGGACCAAGTACAGTACCAAGCGTGGGCGAACGCGACGGACAATCGTCTTCGACGCAGCAAGGATGGTATCTCGAAACAAACGCAGACAGGAAGTAGGAGAAAGCGTCCATCACCAGAACTCGGGGGTTTGGATTGCACATAATGCTCGAATCTATCTGCGGTTCAGTTCCTTCAGCATGCGGATGACGTGGAAGTTGAGCGTCGACCGGTGCTCAGCCTTTCGACGTTGAGCCTGTCACGATCACATACGATGCATACATAGCCAACAATACGATTAGTCGCTTGTACGCGAAGCAAATAAAAGGAGGAGGTTTCACGCACCTTTGCGGTCATGATTCTCTCGAGTTGCTTCGACTCGCGCTTGCACTGGTTCTCGTCGAAGTCGCTACGCTCGAGCGCGTTGATGAACGCGAGGAACTCGGTTTGCCCTTCGACATTGTCGCGGACCGTGCGCAAGGTCATGCGCTTGACATGCTCCACAGAGATCGCCTTGCCGAGCTTCATCGCGACCTGGTGTTCACCGGTTTGTTTGTGGCTGTGCCAGAATGAACCGATGCCGTCCCGAAAATGACCCTAATTGTCCCTTTATTATTTTGAACGAGGGACGACTGCTGTTGTTGAAGTCGGTGGAATCGTGGAGGGACGTAACGCGACCACCACGCTGCAAAATGGAGCCGAAAACGCTGCACGAGGACGACGACTATGACTGCAAGATCAACAACGTAAAGCTGGCGACCAAGTCCGGACGACCAGAGATGAAGGCAGTGGCTCAGAAAAGCGACGAATCTCGGGTGGCAGAGGCCAAGCTTGATCTTGAAGTCGAGCGCGAGTGGAAGGAGTTGCAGAACGACGCCAACTCTGGCCGCATCGAGATCTCGAGCAACCCACGCGCGAAGAAGATCTGCAGGGGTCTCTCTATGTGCGTATGCCTTCCTGCTCAATGATGGGATAGACTGGAGTAGTACTGACCCATTGCCACCACGCGCAGCAACCACATGAACATGCGTTGTGCCGAGACAGGAAAATTGATGTGGCAGTCCGATGAGTGGTGGGTTTTGCAACCAGAGCTGCACTGTTAGTAGATGCGTTGAACGACAATGTGGAATACTCTAGGCACCAGGACATGTTCGTGGCCGAGCAGGAAGGTTCGTCCAAGTGCTCCGCGGGATCGTAGATGTGCGTCACCTTTTTGACACGACCTTTGTACGTAGCTCAAATCCCACGAGCGATTCTCAAGTGCTCGGCAGTATCCAGAGAGATCAACTTCAGCTCCGCCGAAGAGATCAGCCAGTTTCGGCTGGAGCAGCGCATTTTTTTCGACGGCGCTTGCATCGAAGGTGACATTGGTCCGCCTTGGGGATATACGATCAAAGCTGACAGCACTCACTCATTGCAGAGTGGTTGTTCTCGTTTGGCTTTGTCATTCCCGGTTCGACGAACACATGGCAACAAACCATCGAGTCTGCGGGCCCTGAGGACATGCTTGATCCCGATATGATGAGGTACGGCAGCGATGCTTGTAATGGGCAGAGTGGCAGGTGCTAATGATGTCGACTCGTTAGTGGCAAACTGACCATAGAGACCGGATTCTACGATGGCGAGCAGCCGATTGCAAAGACCGTGTACAGGATTTACTACGTCTGATCTGTTGGGAATCACACGCCAAGAAAACGCGAGAGAAATATGGGTATGGTTCGGAACAGGGTATCTTACAACTCGTCAACCGACTGATCGTCCATGATACGATGGGCACCTTCATCTTGGTGCTGATGCGTCCCCTTGATTGCTTTGCTCTTCATTCACTCTGTCGACGAAGTGGCCCTGTTAGCCATCGCTATCGCCGTGTACTTCATCCCGACGCCAGAGAATCGCTTCTTCCGCTCTTCTGCCTCTCGCTGCCGTTCTTGCAGCGCCTCTGTTCGTTGAGCCCAGTAAGCCTGCTTCTTTGCTCGCTCGTCGAGCATCTTGCGGAGTTTGAAGCTTGATGTTCGCTCTTCTTGCCCCTGTTCTTCTCCCGCTCCGTCGTCACACAGCACCTGAAGGCTGGATGCCTGCCAGAGAAAGCGAGCACTGAGATCTCTGCAACAGTATACTTGCAGAGAACGTCGACGGACAACACCATACCCAAGTGTCCCGTTGCTCTTCGTTGTCCGCCTCGAGATCCAGCAGAGTCCCTCCGTCCTTGGCCACGATCGTAAAGTTTAGCGACCCTGCGACAGCAGCGTCAGGAATTAAGTCACTTTTCGCGGTGACCACGCCTCAATTACCTTTGGTTTTGATCGTTGAGATTTCATTCACTTCGACTCTTTTTGGTTTGGCGCCATTGTGGTTCTCATGCAGTCTCCACAATAAGCTGGCCACGAACACCAGCAAAAGTCAGCCATCATGTACAGGCCCTTGGAAACGCACGACTCACTAGTTCTCGTCCGCTGAGAGACTCAGACGGATGGCCTCGGACCCCGCCGAGAGACCAAGTACAGTCTTCTTCCGTTTGAACACGGCGCCTACACACGAGGACCACGTCAGAGGATACGCCGTCGACGTGAGCATCTGCGAGCATCGCACCTTTCTGAAGCATCAGCAGTCGCTGGTCTTGCTCTCGATGCGCCCGACATTGCTCGAGGCAGTTGAGCTGATTCCCCATTTTGGGAGCTTGTCAACTTGCCTTTCGCCCAGGGTTCCAAAAATTACAACTCTACACACCGTGTCCATAGTACTGTAGTGTATCAACTCAACGCTGTCATTCTGGGGATTTTATGTGAACTAAATGTGAATGGAGCTTCTCACCACGATTGCAAGAGGCCAGCACCACGATTGATAGCGTTGCTTCACTAATCCGTGTCTCAGTCACACCTTTTCGCTCTAGTTCGCTCCGCCGAACTGGAACACGCTTGGCTGACCCGCCGCGGCACCGAAAGTGAACTGGCCACCGGCGTCATCTTCCGCTGGCGCCAAGCTGTCTTCAACATCCTCTTCGCCTTGGAAGTAGGTCTCGACGATCTTCAGCGACTTCTGGTAAATGTCCTCGTTCACGTGGTACTGAAGCTGCTGGATCTTCGGCACGCCCTCGGCTTCATCAACGAGAGTAGCCATGTGGTTGACCTCACCCGTCGTCTGGCTTTCGCCAACGCGGAGGATGTTCTCGAGACCCTCCAACGCGACGATCACGACCTTGGCATCGTTTGCAGCGAGGAGATCGCAGAATGGCTTGATGCAACCTATGCGATACAGGCAGCAAAGAATCTCAGTCAAACAATCCATCCAAGCCTGCAACCCTTTCGTCGACCCACCTTGCTCGACGAGGTACATGATTTGTTCAGGAGATCCGCCCGAGGTCGCGTTTGACACCGCCCACGCGGCCTCCTTTCGGATGTCGAACTCGGCCGTCGACAAAAAGTTGATCAGAGTTGGGAAGATGCCTTCCTCGATGACCTTCAAGATCTGGGTCTGGCTACCAGCCGTGATGTTGGAGAGCGTCCAGCACGTCTCCTTTCGGATGCCCTTCTTCGGGCTCTCGAGCAGGGCGCGAAGGCACGGAAGAGCCTGTAGGTTGATGATCACCTGGGTCTGCAGGTCATCACCCGTGACAATGTTGCCAATCGTTCGCAAGGCAGGCGTCTGCACCGATGGGGACGGATACATCAGAAGCTCGACGATTCGGCGGCAGACGCCGGCCTCGATCACGGCCTGAATCTTCTCGTTGGTGCCGTCCGACAGATACGAAAGCGCCCAGCACGCGTCGGTCAAGACCTCTTCGTCTTGTGTGTAAATGAGCTGGCCCAGGGTCGGAAGCGCCGGCTGCACGAGGTCAAACTGTGGCTGTGGCTTTCCACGGCAGAAGTTGGACAAGGTCCACGTCGCGTTGCGCAGCATCGTCGGCTTGGAATTCTCCGTCAGCTGGCCAAGCAGCGGACGCAGCGCGCCGCATCGAAGCACCAGGTCACGGCACTCCACCGAGTCACCGGCAATGTTACCGAGCGCCCACACCGCTTGTTCTCGCACATCATCGCTGGTGGACAGCAGCAACTTGCAAAAGATTGGCACCGCGCCGTACTGGATCACAATCGCGGTATCTTCCGACGTGCCGGACGCGATGTTGGTGAGCGCCCACGCCGCCTCAAACTGCAGCTCCGGGAAGTCGTCGCGGTTCAGGAACTCCACGAAGATTGGAACGACGCCGGTTCGGATAACCTCCTTGATAGGAGGGTTGCGCTCTGGAGCACACCGCATCACACAAGATCAGCACACAAGCGCCGCGCAGCCAGATGGGTTCAACATACCGATCGAAAGCAGCTTGCGGAACTTGGTGACCGCGTCCAACTGCGTCGCACCATCCGTCGAGTGAACACCCTGAACCATCGCTGGTAGCTCGCCGAGCTATTGGATCCACAAAAAATGATGGTCACGACGCCTGCACAAGAAAATCGAACTGCAAGCAAACACATGACTTACACGAGTCGCCAACGACACATCCGTGCTCTCAGTAGCGCTCGCCATCCCGTCCATCGGCACCATGCCGAAGTCACCGGCACCACCCTATCGATTTTCGTCAGCAACGTTGCTCAGGATCCAATCAAGCGCGGAGCATGTACAGCAGTCACGCACCATACGACGGCGCTGGTTCAAACGGTCCTCCTTCACGGTCTTACGGATCTGCACCGTCGTCTCCGAGCGGCGACGGCGAATCTCGTCCGCATCGATCGTCTTCTTGAAAGTGCTCTTACGAGCCTCTGGTACTTTTCCGCCCGCAAACGACATGCTGCAATATCTCCCTTGAACTGATGAGTGCTTTCCCCGTGGCGTGGGTCAACAATCCTGCAGGCGTCGAGAAAGTATTCTTTGGTGGAAAAGGACCAGCCACCTTTGCACCTTAATTTGGAGGTGCATTGTATAGATAAAACCTCATATGGTCAGTCGAAGAGATCTCTCGCTGTCTTGAAGTCGAGACCGACATGCTGACATGGCAGTAACTTCGACCAACTCGAGGAACGTTGTGATCCACGTCTTTGATGAGTTCCGCAAGACCAGCAAGGACTTTACCTGTCCGAGGGAGTTGCTTTTAAACAAGATGAAGTACTTCCAGTCCTATCTGAACCAGTCCAACGAGTATGACGAGATCGACATCTCTGTCCACTGTGACGTTGAGATCTTCGAGTGGCTCGTCGAGTACATGTACCAAGTCGACTCCGAGTGGAAGGTACGCATTGGAATGGAGAATATCGCCTCCATTCTAGTATCCTCCGAGTTTCTCCAGATGGATATACTTGTCGAGGAGTGCATCAACTTCATTGCGGATCGGATAGCCGAGTTCGTGCAACTTCGCGTCGACTTCGGCTGTCTCTCGGATAGCACGATCTCCAGAATCGCTGACAAGTCTAGTGTCATCGATCTCGACCAGCTTCATGATCCGAAAGACAAGATCTTATCCAAGCTTATGCGGAAGAAAGTCGAGTCGATGCTCCATGACATGGAGGACGCCAAGGATGAGGTGAAGATGTGTTCAAACTGCGGAATGGTGTACGTGCGCTCGGCAGCAGCGTACCTTCACTGCAAGCGCGGCCAGCCGCGACTGATAAGCCACGGGGAAATCATCCTGCTGCATCAAGAGAAACCCGACTGGAATGCAGATAGCTGGATTCGTCGACTCGTTTCCGAGCCAGGATCAGGGTACTCAAGCGTGTACTGGATACTCTGGGCCAGCACGAGCACCTTCCATTGCTCGCACTGTCGACGACATCTTACCTACCTCGACATCAAGAGCTGCGCTTTCCATCCTGGTGCGGTTGTAGGGGTTGGATTTGAGGCCAAGTACGCGTGCTGTGGTGCAAGACTGTCATTGGGTGGTGACTCTGTTGGGGATGGATGCCGCACCCAAGAGCATAATATCTCATCCAGTAGTACCCCATTTGAACGCCATGTACAAGTCGTGACCAAGTATCTCGACTCTGCCATCGCAAGAGAGCTCGTTGTCGACGAATCCACACCTCCTGCGCTCGTTGGGGTAGCGGCAATCTTCGAAGATCTCCCAAGACCACGAAATGATAAGAAATTGGTCACCCCCGCTTCACCTGAGGCCGTGTCACCGCGAAGACGGAAACAATGGGAGATTCTTAGCCTTCAGGAGCGTGATAAAGATCGCATGCAGGCCCTCACGAAGAGATTGATCGAGCTCCGATCCCAAGGAAATCGATGATGCAGTCACTAATCGCAAGATGACACTCGGTTGAGGTGAATCACCTAATATAGTAGATTTGTGACTTGGTCATCACCATTGGTCACTCACCAATTCATCATGCTGCGACAGCGCCTGCTTCGGGATGTGATTCTCCGTGCCCATATCGGCAACCTTCGCATTGCAGCGGTGGTCGGAAGCAAGGCAGTTGCGGAGGGTGCTCGTAGGTGGAGCATTGATGTCGCGTCAACGCCGAGTCGCTTGTGGTCCGAGTACATGATGGGTACCGTCATGCTGAGCTCGTTCTATAAGGGCGAAGAGCGCATCAAGACGGTGGTTCAAGCTCCAACAAATGAAGAGATCTATGTGGAGGCAATGGCAGTGGGTGAGGTATGTGGAGCTTGTCTTCGTGTACGAGAGTCATTCGTTGAGGTTTGCGAGATCTGATCCATTCCCAGGTTCGCGGCAAGACTAGTCTGCTGGACGATAGCGATGAGTCTGCATTCAAGCAAAGTAAGTAGATACTGTACAATGCTAAAGGGCGGGGCCCCCTGTACTGATGCGTGATCATCAGGTCGTATGGAGGTCTCCAAGATACTCTATGGGGTAACCAAGCCGTACACTACAACAGTGCCGGCGACTGGTGTTGCCGAGGCCGACTGGCAGACGTTCTACGACGTGTCCGAGCAAGTTCCAACGGTTGTGCGTCTTGGTCATACCATCGGATCCAACGAGCTTCGCTGCTGTGGTCTTACGATCCAGAAGATGCCCGACTCGGCTCCACACGATCGCACGTACGATTTGTCGGATCTTCGGTTCGATTCGGCAGCCTTCTCTCCGGCAGATATCGAAGATAAGAACGCCTTGATCGAGTACCTCAATGAGCTGATCCCTCAAGCCGACTTGACGGAGGCCAAGTGCCGCAGGGTGCCTCTCGATTTCTTCTGTCGGTGCTCGAAGAAGGGGTTCAGCAGTCGGTTGGCAGGACTGGGGCGGCAACAGCTTGAACAGCTCGAGGCAGACGCGCAGGGTGAAGACATGGAGCTCACTTGCCACTTCTGCAACGAACACTATCGTTTTTCAAGGCTGGATATCAAAGATATTAGATCTAGTCTCGACAAGTAAGGCTTTCTAGAGACGGCGTAGCGAATGAAGCTTGTCTATCCCTCCTGTCCGAACTCCGTCGTCCACTTCACGAATCTGTTGAGTTCGTCCGGCGCAACGCTTGAAACTGAGTGCTCCATGACGCGCTTGAAGTCGTTCTAAACAGAGAGACAGTTAGAATTGAGAACGACGGAAGGCAGTCAAGTGTCACCTACCATGGAAACCAACGGCGGTCGGAGCTTGTCGTCGGAGAATCCGCGGCTCGGCAGGTCATACAGACGCATGCGAATTGAGCCGCAGCGACGGCACGGTGCCTTACACTCGGCGCAGTCTCGCGGACACGACGATAGCTTCATGTGGCAGTACGCACAGGGAGGGTCGTCTTCGCATGGAGTTACGAACGCTCCTCTCGGTGTCGATGTCGCTTTTTCATCGCACTGGTACGTCATTGTGAGTACATTTTACCGATGAAAACGCACGACCACTAATACGCAGACCTACCCTCATGAAGAACTGCGCATGCTGGCACTTCCGCAATGGCTCCATCAGCGCCTCACGAACGAGCACTGATATATCAGATCCGGAGCACCTACAACCATCATGTCAGCACTAGTCTCTTGCAGCGACAGATCACCCACTCTCACCCTTCGGTACGCCTCGCGATCTCGTCGAAGTCGACGTCAGTCAAGCCGTGCGGAGTATCACCAAGGTGAAGCTTCAGCATGACTTTTCGGGCCTCCAATTCTGGGAGTGGAATGTAAATGCGCTTCTCGAAACTATCCGACGCAGAGATTGGTATCATCACTCGTGATGTGGGCAAACACGACATCAACATACCGACGACGCATCGCTGGATCCAACTCCCAAGGCACGTTCGTCGCGCCGAGCACCAAGATGCCATCATGGTCATTTCCGACGCCCTGCATCTGGACGAGGAACTCGGTTTTGATGCGTCTTGTTGAGTCACTCTCGCCCTCGGAGCGATTCGAGCATAGGGAGTCGATCTCATCGATGAAAATGATAGCGGGCTTTCTTTCGCGAGCCATGTCGAAGAGATTCTTCACCAGTCTGCACGTTGCCAATGTTAGAGATGACGCTATCAAAGTCACAGTACGTCTGCTGTACCTACTTTTCACTTTCGCCTTGCCACTTCGACACCAGACTCGATGAGGAGACGGCAAAGAACACCGAGTCAGCCTCCGTCGCAACGGCCTTTGCCAGGTACGATTTACCCGTTCCCGGTGGCTGCGATACGACCAATTTGTGTGAGCATGCATGCGTGGACGTGGGCATCCAAGAAACAAGCAATAGCACGTACGCCGTACAGCAGGATGCCTTTCCACGGACGACGTTTCCCTGTGAACAACTGCGGGAATCGGGCCGGAAGGATAACAGCTTCCTTGAGTGCATCTTTGGCGGCATCCAAACCAGCGACGTCATCCCACTTGACATCAGGCTTCTCTGAGACCACCGCAGCTGAAAAGAACACGGGATCAATAGAGCGTCATCGCGGGTAGGCACTGGGTAACCAACTCACACGCAAGCGATCCTCGTAGCTTGGTCGTCTCCGCATCCGCCTCTTCTTCGTCACTCTTGTCTCCTCTTCACAGACAAATGAAACATGAAAACGCGATCCATAAGGGCGATGATAGGCGTAGCAAGTGCGTACTTCTCGAGCTCGGCTGTGCCCGACGCAGAGATCGCCTTTGGGCCCGTGTCCTTCTCAAGCATCGCGCGGAGCTGCTCCGCTCTTGTCATGTACCCCTCGACCCGTTTCATGATAATCTCCTTGGACGTAGGGTTCTTTTCGTCTGTCGACAACTGTGTTGAGCCATGTTCACTTGGAGTTTCCGATTTCTGCCAGCACTGTGTCACGTACATTTCACCCCGACCATGAAGTGCTCGAGCGCTTTCTTGTACAGGCCTAAGGCCTCCTCGTAGTTCTTCTTGTTGTCCTCATGGATCGCGACGGTCACGATCTCGATCGCTTGAGGGATGAACTTGTTCTCCATCGCGAATGCTCAAGCTGCAGTGATGACTGCTCTGCGCTTGTGTGCAATTCTCATGCCGCGAGAATGTTTGTTTCACCCGATGGGTGATGCTTCTGACAAATTAATATTATTTTGTCTTTCACGGTAATATACATGGGACTTCAACTTGGAGGGGACATGGCGTGGCGACTGGCAGACCAAATATGGGCGCGAAGCATTCCGCGGGTGTCGTGCATCACGATATTCAAGATGTTCTCCCCCGTAGCTGGGCAGAGCTAGAGCAGTTCTACACGCGCTTCCAGCAGGAAGTGCATCGACGGAAATCCAACGACAATCAATGCCAGTTTTTTCTCCCGTTCGCAGTCTTCCAAAGCATAATTGGGCGCGGGGCGAGAGCCACGTGGCGTGACAAAGAGGAAATTCTTCAGGCGTATGGCTATCTCGATTCAGCGCGGAAGTCCCGCATACCTGCGGTCGATTTCTTTGCTGGTCTGGCAATGATAACGAAGGCAAATAAGTCGATCAAATTCGAGTGTAAGATGGTGTCATCCGGCCTACATCGCTTGATCACAACTGACTCATGCGTATGGAAACAGTTCTGTTCTCACTCATCGATAACGGCAGATCCAAGTACATGAATGCATGCGAAGTGTCGATGGTTCTCGCTGCTGCTGCTCGCGGCCTCGCAATGTTGAAAGGAACAAAACCCGTGGATGACGAGAGCCTCCACCCAATCGCTCGCCGTACGTCCGCTGAGGCAACTCTATGACGACGGGTTGCGCTCCTAACGATTCTTCATGTATTGGTACAGGGCTAATGGGTGACTCGGGTGAGGCAAGCCGGCAAAGCATTGTCGAGAAGGCATTGACCGACACGGAGATTGTGTTTTTCATGAACGACCTTGAAAACGTAAGCAAACTCAAACGGCGGATCCAACGTACCTTCTCATCTGTCATAAATCGGTCAGGACTCTGCGACATCAAGTGATGCCCTCCTAGCACAGCAGGCTCGTCAGCTGAAGAGTCTTGCCTCGTATGAAATCCACAGGAAGAGTGAAGGTACCACCATCACATGTTTCCTTCGCATGGCTAAGGAAAGAACCTCTTACGTGACTACTCTATCTCGCTTCCAGTTCCACCAAAACAAGTTCAGCTCGGCTCTGACGCTGTGAAAGCGAATGGTTCTAAAACCATGACGTCTAGCCACGACTTGATGATGAAACGTTTGCAGTCGGCGCTGTTGCCACAAGACAACAGCAAGTTGGACCCAACAAGAGTACGCCCAAACGAGCGCAAACCCGCACTGCTGAGCAAAACCAAACGTGTCGATCGTCGCACACTGATTCGTCTCGTTGAATCAGTATCGGACGGGTCGATCGTCATGGCCGAGTCTGAGGTGAGCTCTTCCGCACGATATCCCCTCCCCACTCATCGATCTGACTGCTGAACACGCAGGGAGAACGAGTCCTCGCAGCGTTGGGAGGCAGTTCGCTGGGGCAAGTCAAGTGCAGTGAGCTGCTCAGAGTCATGAGAGGCGTCTTGGAGCTGCACTCGGAGCCATCTTCTCTATGGGAGGAGTATGCGAGACGTGCAAGAGAAGTTTTTTCACGACTTCGCTCTAAATACTCTGCGTGGACAGCCCAACGACACTTCCACGGGCACAATTCATCGGGAGATAGCGCGACGGTCGTGAACGATGCACAGGAGATCAACGTCACCTTCAATGCTCGATTCAATCGACAAGAGATTAGAGCGGTGACACCCGTCCAAGGCGGCGATTCCAACAAAATTCGAGCGCGCTTGTTCACAAGGAAACTGCATCTCGAGGCGGACACGTCGATGTCAAGTGACGCCCCATCCCAAGCGTCTTTGATCGTGGTTCATTTTGGATTGCCGGCTGGTCTTTCTGGTATGGTTGGCTTTAGCTAAACACCCAGGTAGCTGTTCGCTGATACGATTGTTGGCAATAGAGGATAAAGAAGCCGGCCTCGCCTTGGCAATTGCGCATTTCCTGTCAGATGAAGAGATCAAGACCCACGTGGACTTCGCGCTGGAGTCTAGCGACGGTTCGTATTGGAGAATTTAGCTACCTCATCGTGAGCATGGGGCTCTAAACCACAGCTCCGTGCCATCACAGCTTCTATCGTGGACTCCCCGTTCGTTCAAGACCCTCTTGCCAGATCGCGGCGCTGTCTACGTCTCGAACTCCGCATGCAAGAGAGCTTCTCGCTACTGCTTCAGGTTTGGACTGCATGCACGACCGCTGTGTGATCATGCTTACGAAGAACTTGATGTAGGGTCCAGCGAGTTACCACTTTGATCAGCCCGTGAAGCATCTGTATGCAGCGATTGAGTTCGACCAATCCATGGAAGACCTCTGGAGAGACCTCACGCGAGTGAATCGGCTCACGACCGAGCTCTTCAAGCCCGATGTGCGAGAATCTGTACTCGCTGAACTATTCCAGGCTTACGACCATGACCAAGATGGCCTGTGGTCTCTTCAGGTGCAGTATGCCCTGTGTCCGACTAGTCTGCCCTCTCATCTGATGCTGAACGATGGTGAATAGGAGTTTAACGAGTTTCAGCAAGCTATGGAGAACGTTGCTCTGACAGATCGAGAATTTCTTCAATGCTTCAGCTCGCGGCGGGAAGTCACTCTCGCTGACGTGGTCGATTGCTTTGCTGGCTGCTCTGTCGATGAGTTTCGTCACATCATCTCCAAGCTTGGTCTCGGTACGTTGATGCTTTGCTAGTCTCTGGCTGAAAGTTGCTGCACCTACTAATGGCGTGACTGAAACAGGGTCTCTTGAGTCCCAGCTGAGCGGCACCTGCACTTTCAAGGCTGCATTCGATGCAGAGCAGCTCAAAGCCTTCGAGTCACAACTCAGCAAGCTGGACTGGGGGGACGAAAACTTTAAACGAGTCGTTTTCGCGTCGCGAGCACTCATCGATTCGAGCTGGGCGGTGGAGTCTACAACTTTTGGCCATCTTCTCACTCTGCTAGGTCTTCGACATCAGTTGCAAGTGCTCCAGAATTCATCCAGGATTCTGAACCTGGTGTCTTCCCTGAAGGCATTTCTGACCCCCAAGCATGCGGAGCATGAACGAGACTTCGTGTGCCGCAGCCTCGTATGCTCACTCGAGTCTGAAGCGACCAAAACTCCCCAGCAACTTGAACTGGAGGACCAGCAGAAGAATCTCCCTCGTGGATCGAGCTTCCGGCGAGCTGCCACTTTGAACAAGGCTCTACTGGCAGCTACGCTTGTTCGTGAATGTATTGTGTGTGTCGAGCGGATCGAGCTGACAACACCTCATCTGAACATCGACATTGAGATCGACAACCTCAACTTCTCCCTGTCATGAGCGCTGCACTGACGCCCACGCCCCATGCTCAATGTCGACACTATTTATATCGCTATGTGGTCAACTCGCGGTGTGAGTAGAATCGAATAGCCTCGCATGTTTGTGGTCTCACCGTTCATGCATGGAACGCTGTGAGCATTTCCAGACAGCGTGCAGGTTTCGGAGGGATGGCAGGCTAGCCGACGCCATCCATGCGTTTGAAGAATGCCTCCAGGTATGATTGGAGCAATGAGCATCTTGACGGGCCAAGATCTCACTCGCTTGATGTGCCATTTCGTTCAGGTTGAAGGTGACTCTGACGCAGTCTGGAGTGAACTGGCTTTGACTCAATACCAAGCATGGCATGCTGTCGTTACCAGGGCGCACAAGGCGAGCATCGTCACGATGAACGTTCAACAATGGGCGGACGCGTTGCCATCAACCACCGTGCACGTTGGTGGAAGCTTACTTCAGGAGGCGTACAACTCCTTCATCGTGGCGATGGAGTATCCTGCCAACAAGAAGAATCCTCAGCTGTTGGCGAAGCTGGTGCGCCTCTATCTCGAATATCAAGCGTACTCTGGGGCGTTGTCCGTGTGCACTCTTCTAGTTGAAGTGTATGCCAAGAGTGACGTGTTTCGAGAAGCTGTCTTTCTCTGTGCCATCTCAGCCAAGGCGCTGCGGAAGCACAAAGAAAGCGCGCACTACTTTCAGTACGTGGCTGAGACTCCTCCGTTTCGGCTGGCTGCATACCAACTGCATCTCTTGGCTGCTCTCGAGATGGAGGCTGCGGGAGGCATGAAGGATCAAATGAGAGTGGCGTTTTCCGAGGCGTACAAGGCAATGATCGGGTTGAGTCCAGTCACAGCATCCGAGAAAGCTGCGTACCAAATCTACAAGACATCGCACAAAAACGAAAACCAGAGGCTGCAAATGTGGTTCCACGACGACACGACGTGGTTGGACTTGGCTGCGAGACTGGGCGACCTCAACTTCCCATTACTGGCGTGTAGCGTGCTTCAGGTGGTGCTCAAGCGTGCAGGTCGTGCGGCAATGCCCAGGGACGTGATCATACTGGAGGCTGTGTGTCGGTATCGCCTCGGGGAGTACAGCGTAGCCGAGAGTGCGATATCAGAAGCACTGAAGATCGAGTATTGGTGCAGGCACGCACGATTTCTGGCACGCAAGTTCAGTGACGCGTGGAAGAAACAGTTCGATTTGGAAGAATGCAGTGCAGCCAGGCTGCAGCGAGAGTATCGACGACAACAGCGTCGACGACGGTGGCACGACCTCGCTGACAGCCTTCGCGCACGAAAACAGTGCGAAGCTGCCATCACTATCCAGTGCGCGTGGAGGCAGCAAGCAGCGCGCAAGGCTTTATCCGATCTGTGGGTGCTACAGCGATTGCGAGAAGAGGAAGAGTGTCTCCTTATGAGCAAGGAGGACTGGCAAGTCATCCTGCGCAAGTGGAATCTGGCTGCTGACAAGATCCAGTCCTTACACAAGATCTTCACCGCGAAGCAAGAACTGCGCCTTCGCCGAGGTATACGCGCCAAGCATTCCAGAATTATCAGCTCCTTCTCTCAGCGACGCTCAACGACGACATCAAAAGCAGCGTTTGGAGCCTGGCGCAGATTTGTACGATTACAAAACGAAGAGCGACACGATGCTGCACGTGTCATCCAGCGACTGGCTCGTCGGCGAAGAGCTTGGCTTGTGTACAAGCGGTTGCTGGCAGCAAAGGCACGACAGGAGCGGATCGTGGTCGAGTGTCTCGACAGAAGAGCAGCCTCAACACTGAGGAGAATGATGTGCAAGTGGATAGAGTACACGTTTGGCGTGCGCGATGCAAAGCGACTCGCAGCAGCTCGCATCCAGAACAAGTGGCGATGCTACCAACAACGGCTCCAATACCGCCGCGAACTTCATCGTCACATGGTAGCGATGGAAATCATCCACCAGACATTGGCGACAAAGGCAACGCGGCGACTCCGCGAGACTTGGAATGCACTTGCCGCAAATGCACTGTGGCACAGGATGCGAAAACACCGTGCGGCGGTTGCCATCCAGCGTCGAGTCCGAGGTGTACTCGCATGCCAACGAGTGCGACGACTGCGATCCCGACGCCGCCGCGTCGAGGTAGTCGTGCAGTCAATGAGAAGTCGATCGAACAAGCAGGTTCTGCGTCGTGTCGTGGATGGATGGGTTCGTTTCGTTGAGATGCAGTGGGAGGCTCGACATGCCAGTGCTATCCACGTGCAAAGAGTCTTTCGAGGCTACGCGACCCGCAAGCGTATCCGATTCATTGTCGAATGCAACGCCATCCTCAAGGATCCAACGATGACACTGCGAGGCCAACCTGATGCCTACGTACTGCGTGTATCCTTCCTGCTGCTGGCTCGTTTGCCTGAACTCAACCGCATGGAGCGAGTCCATTCGACGCGGCGCATCCAGAGCTGGTATCGCCACGCAGCGAGACGTCGACGGCTCATTGTGGCACTCGCCAAGCTTCAGAAGCAGCGATCGATTCTGAACACTCTGACCATGACATTCCGCAGCATGGCATGTCTGTTCTTCGCCGAGCTGAAGAAGCGCGTGCAAGCCAAACGGTGGCGTCACGATCGCATGGCCAAGCGCATTCAACGAGCCGCGATCCAGTGGTTGACTTACCGCCGATATCAACGTGTGCTGAACAAGCGAGCCGACAAGAAGACCCTGGCAGCAGCCCACGCCCACTCCAAGCAACTCGTATTCAAGGCGAAGAGTTTCCGTGCATGGCATTGTCTCGTGAGCTCTGAGAAGAACCAGCGCACCCACGCAGCAGTACAGATCCAGCAGGCATACCGAGCACGCATGGCGAAGCGGCAAGCTCAACGGATCCTCGCGAAGCGAGCTGCGCGCCAGCGCCTGATGGCGTCGCTGCATCTCAAGCCCCTCGAAAATTGCTTTCGACTGTGGGAAGAGCGCATGATCGAGAGAGCGGTACTCGCTGTGCGTGGCTCGGTGCGGTCGCCGTCGCATACCGGGTCATCGCCAGACAAGTGGAAATGTATGATACGACGGGAGGAGTCGCATGCGTCACGCAGTCCATTCAAGCCTATGACCTTGGACCAGGTACGTTGTTTGTGTACGCGAACGGTGTCCATATCCACGCAGTGCTTGAAGGTCTGAGTTGTTTGGTGTGGTTCCCTACAGAGAGCCGAGCTTCCATCGCTCGTGTTCTACACGCTGCTCAACCGTGTGCGCCAGAGTGGCATTCTCCAACTAGCCCCAGTGTACGTTGCAAGATGCTACTGAGATATGACGACTGACTAACCTCCGGGTTCTCTACTTCCTCTTCCACAGCACTGGCTTGTCGTGCATCACCCCATCACAGCTCCAGCAACTACTGGGATTCGCGACCAGCGTCATTGTGGACGGTGGTGACTCGAGCGCCGTTGAACTCGTGGTGGAGGCCATGGAGTCGGTGGACCGAGGCTTCCCCATCCAGAAGCTCATCTTCTTCAACGCACGACTCAGCGCGGCGCATGCGGCCAAACTGCAGAGTGTATTCAAACACCCTGCCGCCGTGGTGACGTCGCTAGTGCTCAGCAATGTGCGGCTCACATCTGCTGCTGTTGTGGCCTTGGCGACATCTCTTTGCCACGGCCACAGCAAGCTCGAGCAGCTCGTGCTCGAAGGCTGCGGCATCGGTAGCGCAGGCGGCGCCGCCGTCTTCGAAGCACTGAACCACACGCTTCACCTGTGGAAACTGGACCTCAGTCACAACCACATTGGCGACAGCGCGTGCGCTTCCTTCGCAAATGTATTGGTCACCAACACCTCACTCCGCATCCTCGCACTGAGCGGCAATGTCATCTCGGACCGCGGCGTCATCGGCTTCCTCGTGCCAGCACTCGAGAGGGTGATGGGCTCACCGTCTTCCCGCCTTGAATCCGTGGTGCTGCGCGAGAGCGCGCGCATCACCCCACTCGCTCGCCACGTACTTCAACAGGCCACCACCCATCGACGGGGTTTGGTTCATGTCGACTGAACCGTGCTTTGATTGGTTGGTTAGTTCATCAAGACACTTTTCATTGGTCAAAATTAGACACAGTATGAATGGGCACCGATCGTCAGTCAGCGGGGCGTTGCGTTGGGTGGTCACATTACCACCGATCCTCGGCACCACACAACCGCCCTCCAAGCAGCACAGCACCATGGCCGAGCTCACCCCCGTGACCAACCGCGAGCAGATCGCGATCCTCGACTTCGGCTCGCAGTTCAGCCACCTCATCGCGCGTCGTGTCCGCGGTGCGTGCTGCTGCTTTTGCCTTGTTCGCTGTTGATGGAGAGTACTCACTACCCTCGATCAACTTCCTGCAGAGCTCCACGTCTTTTGCGAGCTCTACTCGTGTCTTGTGGAGGCCAAGGAGCTGCGCAAGCACAAGCTCAAGGGTATCATCCTCTCTGGTGGTCCGAACTCGGTTTTCGACGAGGGCGCGCCGCACGTCAAGCCAGAGGTGTGGCAGCTCATCAAAGAGCTCAAGCTCCCCGTGCTCGGTGAGCACTGACTGCTTCATGGCAGAGAGAATGCATCCGTCGTGCTGACTGTTTCACCTACCTACACAGGTATTTGCTACGGTCTCCAGGAGCTCGCGTTCACCAACAACGGCACCGTCGCGCCATGCGAGCGCCGTGAGTACGGCAAGGCGATCGTCCACCGCAAGGAAGGCGTGGACTGCGGCGGTCTCTTGACCGGCCTGCCAAGCGAGTTCCAGGTGTGGATGAGCCACGGTGACAAGCTGACGTCCGTGCCAGAGGGCTTCGTGGACGTCGGCTTCACGGAGAACTCGGAGCACACGATGATCGTCAACACGGCCAAGAAGTTCTTCGGCATCCAGTTCCACCCAGAGGTGACGCACTCGCCACTGGGTAAGGACCTGCTCAAGAACTTCGTCGTTGGCATCTGTGGCGCGCCGACCGACTGGGACATGCGCAACATCGCCGACGCGTTCATCGAGGAGGTGCGCACGCTTGTGGGCCCTGAGGGCCACGTGATCGGCGCCGTCAGCGGTGGTGTCGACTCGTCGGTCGCCGCGGTGCTGCTCCAGCGCGCGCTCGGCGATCGCTTCCACGCCGTGCTCATTGACAACGGTCTGCTGCGCAAGGATGAGTCGCAGGAAGTCGTGGAGCGGCTCAAGAACAAGCTCAACATCAACCTCAAGTGCATTGACGCGTCCGAGCGTTTCCTCACGGCGCTCAAGGGCGTGACCGAGCCAGAGACCAAGCGCAAGACCATTGGCAACCTCTTCATCGACCTCTTTGAGGAGGAAGCCAAGCGCATCGGCAAGGTCAACTTCCTGCTGCAGGGTACGCTGTACCCGGACGTGATCGAAAGCATCTCGTACAAGGGCCCATCGGCGACCATCAAGACGCATCACAACGTCGGTGGCTTGCCAGAGAAGATGGACCTCAAGCTGATCGAGCCGCTGCGCGAGCTCTTCAAGGACGAAGTGCGCGAGCTCGGCATGGCGCTTGGTATTGATGAAGAGAGTGTGTGGCGCCACCCGTTCCCTGGCCCAGGCCTCGCCATCCGTGTGCTCGGTGAGATCACCCAGGAAGCGTTGGACACGCTGCGCCAGGCAGACGCCATCTTCCTCGAGGAGCTCCGCAAGAGCGGCCACTACAAGACCACCGGCCAGGCCTTCTGTGTGCTCTTGCCGGTCAAGTCGGTCGGCGTCATGGGCGATGGTCGCACCTACGAAAAGGTCGTGGCCATCCGCGCCGTGTCCACGTCCGACTATATGACCGCGGACTGGTACCACATGCCATACGAGGTGCTTGGCCGCATGTCCAACCGCATCATCAACGAGGTGCGTGGCGTGAACCGCGTTGTCTACGATATCTCGTCCAAGCCACCAGCCACGATCGAGTGGGAGTAACTCCTTTCTCCTCTTCAGCGTTCCCCTCCATTGTCGTAGATACATTTCGAATACGGTGCCATCAGTACTTTGATAGCTTTCATATTTCCTACCCTACACGGCTGCTGCAGCGGCTTCTGGTCCGACGCCATGCCGAGCCGTGGGGCTGTCACCAAGTCTGTACATTGATCCACACAACCGAATCGTAATACAAGTACATTATGAAACTTTGAGTTGCCATGCTGCTCATACTACGTAGTACTACAGTATTTCAAAAGAGCGTCGCCCGCTGCTCATCGGCTCAGACATTTTCGCGCCCGTCGCCGCCGTTTCATTGACATTGAACCATCTCATGGCTGCAATAGCCTTTATGACAAATGTTGACCATTCTCGTGAGTAACAAGTACACACGTCACATGTCAAGATTCTCTCTTCGTCCTCGGCATACAAACACCAAGTCAAAAGGCCTCTAATAAGGTATGTCGCCCATTGTCTCTCTTGTCCCTGATCTCTTACCAAGAGTCTTGGCTCCGAAAGAAGCGCGGTTTTATCCAGACACTACGCCACATCCATCAACCGTGATGCCGGCGACGCGAAGCCGTGGCTCCGGCCACCGGGTCACAAGTGCTTTCGCCTCCAGTCCGACCGCGAGTACTCGCCATCGACCGCCGCCTCAGTCCAGCGACACCGAGGAGACCTCGCTCGCTGACAGCGACGACATCGCGTCTCCGCTTCTCACTGACACGCACGACTCGACTACCGCGCCCGTGAAACCAAGCAAGCGCCCCGCGCACGAGGCTGTTGCATTCCACTGCTTCCACCGCCCACCGCGCCACAAACAATCGTCTAAATTGGCGCCGCAGTTTGGCAAAAAGGGTGTGATCATCCTGCTCTGCGTGATCAACTTGTTCAACTACATTGACCGCGGTATCATCCCCGGGTCCCCAGAAAAGTTTCAGAACTTTATCTCGCACACACTGCATGTCGAAGTTACGCGTCAGAGCTTCTACTTGGGGCTGCTCGCCTCCGCCTTCATCGCGAGTTACTCGATCTGCTCCATGCTGTTCGGCTACTGGGCGACCAAATTCCGACCGTTCCGCATGATCGCACTGGGTATGTCGGTGTGGGTCATCGCGGTCATCTGCTGCGGTGCGGCTCACGCGATGGACAGCTACTACTTCCTTATGTTCGGTCGCATTCTCAGTGGCGTGGGCGAAGCTTCATTCCAGTGCAACGCTACACCATTCATCAACCTCCACGCACCGCAGAAGACGCGAGCGCTGTGGATGGGCGTCTACCTCGCGTCCATCACGGTCGGCACGGCGATGGGTTACATCTACGGCTCAATGTTTGCAGCCAGCAGCCTTACGTGGGCTGGCGCGTTCTACGTGGAAGCGATCGTGATGGTTGGGCTGATCCTCTGCTGCCTCAACTGCGTACCAAGTGAACTGGATACGACGCTGGCCGACGACGTGTGTGAAGACCGACTGGGCACACCAGGAGGGCTTGTCGAAGACCTACTCCACCACGACAAACACGAGCAGCGTCGCCACCAGGAAGCCCTCGAGGCCAAGATGCGCGTATCGCTGGAGCCTACGTCGATCCAGCCAACGCCTGGCTTCTTCAGCGGTTGGTGGGAGATCTTCCGTAACCCGACGTTCACGCTCGTGGTGCTAGGCCATGCCGCCTACACTTTCTCTGTCGCCGGCCTCAGCATCTTCAGCCCTGTGATTCTCATCGGACTTGGCATGTACGAGACGGAGACTCAGGTCTCTACTGCGTTCGGCGGACTCATCGTGATCACCGGTACACTGGGTACACCTCTCGGCGGTATCCTGCTGGACAAGCTTAATAAGAGGGGCGTTACCAGCGCTGCCGACCGTGCGTACACGGCGGTCAAGGTTATCTTCTGGATGATGCTGGTCGCGAGTGCATTGGCGTTGGTGATGATGCTCTTCACTTCGTCGCGCATGATCTTCATCGGAGTGTTGGCGCTGTGCTTCTTCTTCTTGTGTATGCTGACGACGGCTGAGACGGTCGCCGTGATGGAGCTGTTCCCGGAGTCCCGCCATGCGATGGCCATCGCTGCCAACACACTCGTGATCCACGCACTGGGCGATGTGCCCTCGCCGATCATCATCGGTTGGCTGAAGGACACGTGGGCGCCACGCTGTGGCACTGTCGAGATTGACGGCAAGGCTGTGCTCAACCCACTCTGCCACCTCGACCACGACGGTCTCAAGGATGTGCTTCTCTTCCCGGTGCTGTGGCTGCTGTGGGGCGTGGTGCTCTGGGGAGTGGCGACCGTTGTACTCCGTCGTCTCCAACGGTACGCTGCGTCGACTGCTACCACCCCAGCTACTGTTTGAGGACATCCATTCGTTGCACGAATAGTAGGAAGTAGGAAGGTAGTTGTAAGCTGTAGACTAGATGGCGAGTGTGTGTCGTCATACTCTCGCGGATAACAAGCAATTCACAAATCATGAAACCTTTCGTACTTGCACTCAACCATTGATACTTTTCGACCGTGGAGGCATCCTACAGTGCTGCACGGTGGAGAATCGATGGTCCATGCTCCTCGTACTCACTCTTGGTGATCCACATGTTCTTGAACGTCGCGAGGGAAGCAAGAATCGACCCACCGATCCACGTAGAGTACAGCCGACTGGGCGGCGCCGAGATGCGGATCTTAATGTCCTTGGGCGCCTTCTTGCGCACCTCCGAGAGCAGACGATCACCGAATCCAGGGAAGAGCGTGGAGCCGCCCGAGAGAATGATCTGTGAGAAGAGCGTTCGGCGCAGGTCCATGTCGCACTTCATGATGGACTGCACAAGACACTCCTGGACACCTACATGCCACGAAGACATGATTCAGCCACAGATCACGAATGGCTTCGCCACTCCAACGCACCTCCGCCTTCCGAGCCGATAAGTTCTGGGTGGAAAAGCACTTCCGGTGCACGGAACTTTTCTGGTCCAATCTGAAGTGGCAAAATGCAACACCTGGTAAGCACAGCATCACATTAAATTGCAACGACTAGCATCACCTACATTGAGAACGGTGCCATCAGGAAGGTAGTACGCGGACGCGTCGTCGGGCGTCGGCGCGACCGTCTTGCTCTTGGTGGCGTTGAGCACATCCTTGCGCGCCGCCGTCTTCTCCGCCTCGAGTTGCTCCTCCTTGGTCGGGTTGAACGCCACGTAGCAGAGCTTCTCTTTGATCTCGCGCACGATTTCACGCTCAGCGGATGTGTCAAAGTTGTAGCCAGCGCGGCGCAGCTGCAGTCGCAGGTTGTTGGTGACGTCTCGGCCGGCGACGTCCATGCGCATGATCGCGTGCGGCAGTGTAAAGCTCTCGTACACGGGCACGACGTGGGTGACGCCATCGCCGACGTCAAGCACGACGCCCGTGGTGCGACCGGAAGCGTACAAGCTGAGCACGGCCTGTGGAGAGACAAAGAGCGACGGGATGTTGAAGTTTTCGAAGAACACTTCGCCCGCGCGCTCGCGGTTGGCACGTGGATTCAACGGCGCCTCGGTGAGCAGCACCGGGTGGTCCTCGCTGTTGACGTTGAGCATGTCCTTGGAGTAGACATGCTGCCATATCCGATGCATGCTGTTCCAGTCCTGGATCACGCCGTGCTCCATCGCGTAGTGGATCGTAAAGAGCCCACGGTGGTGCGCTACCTTGTTGCCAACAAACACGTCGCCGCCTTCGTAGAGACCCCCGGGCAACATGCGCGTGTGCTTGGTCGTGCCCACAAATGACGGGAACACGACCTGCGGGGTCTCGCCGCCCGCGAAGCCCGCCTTCATCACGCCGCTGCCATTGTCGATCACCAGCGGCTGGTTGCCCAGCACCGCGCTCGCCATTTTTTCCTTTCAGCGATCGAACCCCCTTTCCAGCTTCACTTTGGAGGCATTTCTACCGGTTTTTCAACCAGTTAATATAGTACCAATAACAACACAAAATGTGAGCAAAGAAACAGCACAAAGTACCGGTATATGATCTGTGCGATACATTCATTGGGGAGCTCCAAAGCCCAGAACCTCGCCAAAATGGCCGACCTCGAAGCTGAGGTTGCGCGGCTCCTGCAGCAGATCCCCACGGCCGGGAGCAACGCAGACCAGCTCGAGTTGCTGCACCGTGCACGAGAGATCGTCCTTAATCGAGATCCCTCTGGCGCTGTGCTGCGCGTCGCGCTGCCCTTCCTCCAAACGCTGCTCCATCAGCAGAACGCGCCGTTGGTTGCCGCCATCCTGCAGCTCCTGGGGGACGCCACCCCGCGCGACCGCTCCGTCTGTCTGGACCTCTTCGAAGCTGTCGCGACCGTTCTCCTGCTCAGCTACTCGACTGAGAAGAACGTGCTGCGTGCACTCGACCTCGCCACTCTCCATCTCCTAGACGCCTTCCAGTTGGCCGCGACCACCACCGACCACAGCATCAGCTCGGACCTCTGGCAGCGCGTGGCCACAGCCATCGACCACGCGGCGGATGTGTTGCTCTCTACGCCGATCCTGCTCCACACAGACAGCGACAACAACAACCGCAGCGGTGCCGTCTTCCTGCGTGTGTGGAAGCTGCTCGAGCGGGCGGTACTACTGCTCTCAGAGGCCAAAGACGCCACGGTTTACCGCGACCCAGCGCGCTCCAATGTCCAGCCAGACGCTATTACTGTGGATCTAGTATCACCGACCCATTCGTCGCTGAATCGCGACACGCTGCTGGTGCAGGGCGACGCACTCTTGCGACGCATGATCGACCGCCTGCTGTCGACCCCGGCAGGTGCCGCGCCCCTTGCATGCCGCGAGATCTGTGTGGCCATCAACTCCCTGTCGTTGGTCGCCGCCATGCGTCCTCAGCTCGTGGGGATCGTGATCCCAGCACTGATCGCATACCACGCCACGGCGCCGTCCGACCGCGCAGTTCATTCGACGCTCAAGGCCAACCTGGTCAAGCTGCTGAGTCTACCGGCGTCGCTCGAGCTTGCAGATGAAGTGACCGAATGTGTGATCGTGCTGGGCGATGGCGAGCGCGCGTTCCGCGCCATCAGCAAGAGCAAGGACCCCAAGAACCGACGCAAGTATGTATCTGCTCCGTCGGAGGCGTCGCTCCGCAAAGCACGCATCGGCAAGCGCACGGCTGAGCAAATCTCCGAGTCGGCCGACGCCAAGCGAGCGCGTGTGCCTGCGTCTACCCCTGCTGCTACCGTAATTGACGAACGGGTCACGGATGATGGCCTGGTCAACATGCCGTCCACCACGGTCGTGGAGCTCGTGCTCGAAGGATTCACAGCCGCGCTGCCTCCGCCGCCACCCGCAGTGCAGCTGATGCTACCGCCTAGCGAGGTGAAGAGCCGCATGGCGTCACTGCTCGCACGCCTCGCGACACCGTCCTCCGTACTGGCGCTGGACAAGAGCCTTCGTCGCAGCCGTGACCCGCGCCGCATCCACCAGTCGAACAGCAATCACCAGCAGCCGTCGCTCGTGCCGATCTTGGACGATGGGGCGCTGGAAGAGACCAGCGACTGGATCAGCAAGAACACCACGACGGTGGAGGAACCGATCGTGTCCGTGGCCGACGACAACTCGATCCAGGTCTTTCTCAAACCCGTCTCGCCGGCGTGGTGTCGCGACATGGCCGCTGCTGCTCTCACACGCATCCTAGAGAACGAGTACGGCGCGAGTCTGCGTGGTGACGATGCGCTGCGAGAAGCGTTGGTCTGTCGTCTCGCCACCAGCCCGTGGTTGCTGCTCACGGATGAGAGAAACAACGTCGTGACGCCCGCCGACAAGTCGCTACCCCCGGTATACCAAACTGTACTCGACTTTGTGCTGCAGGACACCGAACATCGCGCGCCGCTCGCGTGTGCACTGCTGCGCCACGAGTTTGTGCGTGTCTCCAACGAGCTGCTCAGTGAAAACGCGGGCGGAGAAGAGCCCCAGGACGCGCCTCCGTGCACAGGTGACGCAATCTACCGCACCGCGATCGCGTACTTCCTACCAGCACTGCTTACGTCGCTCGACCTCAGTGCTAGCAACGACAAGAAACTCTTCGGCAGCGTCATCGCTGGTGTGCCACGAGTCACAGCCGAGGTATTCGACGTTATCCTGCGTCTATTCGCCGACCCGTTCAAGAGTGCGGGCGGTGCCGTGCTCGGCATCACCGTGCTACGCGATCTCGTGCGAGAGCGTGCCTCGTGCTCGACGTACGCGCTCAAGCTGTTGCTGAAGTTCACCGGTGACGCTGATGAATCGACCCGCAACGCCAGCATCCGCTGTGTGGCTAACCAGCTCTATGTGATGGAAACTCTCAAGCCATCGATCGAGGACCACGCACAACGACTGGTCACGTCACTAGAGGGCGACGGTGCTGCAACTGCTGCTGCTGCTGCTGAGAACCCGGCTGCCGACCACAATGAAGAAAACCAGGACGTGGACATGAGTGAGCCTGCAGATTCATCGTGGCTGGCGGCTCGTGTCGCGCGGCTGCGTGCTGATGAAGACCAGTACGCCACTGAGCTACGAGAGTTCGTCACACAGGCTGTCGCACCTGAATCTCATGCGATCGACTCGGAAGCGGAGGTGCTCCGCCGTGTGGAGCTACTTCTCGCGCTGTGCGCACGCAAGCCGTCGCTACTGGTGCCGCTCGTGGCAGCGTACGCAGCCACCACTGAGCTGGCTCGGCAGATCATTTTCCAGGCGATCGAGAAGCTCATCAAGCACTGGAAGCAACGTGCCGGCGGTGTCGCACAGGTCGTTGCACAGCTCCACGGGTTCCCGCCGGCATCACTTGGGCTCGTCAGCCACATCGTCCAGTTGCTGTCGTCGACAGCGCCCACCGCTGCCCGCAAGGACGCCACAGGCAACAGCAACGCTGAACTCGTCAGCCACGTACTGCAGTTGTACGAGACCTACGCCAAGGAGCACGTGCCTGACGGCGTGGCTGTCATGCTGCCGCTGCTGTCGAGTGTGCCGCCACCAACGCTGGAGCCTCTGCTGCCCGCACTTCTATCGCTACCAACCAACAAGTGGAGCGTCGCGCTGACGCGAGTGTTTGATGCATTGCCGCCGCAGCTACTGGGACCGATGGACCTGCTGCTCTCGCTGCATCACGTGGACCTCACACAGGACGTGACGATGCAGAAAAAAGTGATCGCCGCCGTCAACTTTTGCGTCGAGCATCGCCACGCGTTCCCGGCCGAGGCGCTGCTCCACGTGTGCAAGCTGCTGGTACAGGAGTCGCGAATCCCCAAACTCGCGCTGCGCACATTGATCCTCAGTGTGACCACCTACCCGAGTCTGCAGCAGGATGCCGCGCGGCTGCTCCCCATACTGGCCGAGAGACAGGTGTGGGGTATGGACGAGGAAGCGCTGTGGAAGGGCTTTGTCAAGTGTGCTGCACTGCTGCAGCCGGCGTCGTTCCCTATGCTGCTGTCGCTTCCACTCTCGCAACTAGAAGGCGTCTTGAGTGACGAGCAAGAGCTACGTCCGCTACTGAGGAGCTACGTGGAATCTGAAGATAAGCCACAGGACCTGGTGGTGGACGACGCTGTCAAGGACTTGCTACTGCAGGTTACTGAAACGCAAGGCGACGCCGCCGAGCCGATGGAGCAGGAAGACGATGGTCACCACGCAGAAGTAGACAGTTAGTGAACCAGCAGTACTACATGAACTCATTGCTTGGCACAAGTCTAGGGTTTGTTCTTGGCCTTTGTCTTCTTCGTCCCATCTTTTGCAGACACCTGATTGCCTCCAGTACTGGGTGCAGGCTTCTTGGGTGATGGGAAGCGCTGCCATAGCCGCGACCAAATGCTGGTGGGCACGGGCAGCTTGCCACCGTTCTGCTCGACTGTAGCCAGCAGCTTGGCTGCCTCGAGCGGATCCTGCTGAGCGATCTCCAGTGCGTGCTGGGACGTGAGATGCTTCGCACAGAACGGCACTGCGGCACTCAGTGTCATGGTCGTGCAACCATCCACGTGACACGCCCCAGGCTTTTGCTGGGATGATCTCTGTACCTTGTTTCGTCTCTTCTTGCTTGCCGCCTTCGTCTGCTTGGCCATCTCAGCTTGCGACGCAGCCTCGTGCTCGGCAGCGCGCCTCAGTGCTGCTGCCAGCTCACTCGCCTCCTGCTCTGCTCGCACGGCGTCCTCTCTCCGCTTGACGCGGACCTGCTCCTCGAGCGCCTTGATCTCTTCCTCCATCTTGCGTCGCTTCTCACTCTCTTGCTCCTCCTCTTCCAAGGGCAACGGAGCGTACGCGTGGTCTGCTCTCCTGCCCTTCCAGTGGAACCGCTCAAAGCACCCGGCGTTGCCCATCCACCGAACGCTGCAGTACAGGTCCCCACAGGTCTGACACTTTCGATCGGCGCGCTTGCCACACTCAACGCAGCGGCAGTCGCCTACGAGCGCTCGCACCGCCAGCGCCAGTCGAGTCTCGACACACTCCACTGCGTGCTTGCCTTCGTCCACGAGGCACACGGCGCACAGTGTCGCCTGGCAGAATGCACACGCGCCACGTTCGCCCCGACGCGCCTTGCACTGTTCGCAGTAGACCTCTCCGTCCTCCAGCGGCTGCGGTAGCAGCACGAGCGTGTGGCTGCGCTTGGCTCCACGTGCGTGGGTCACCGTGGCGCAGGACTCGCACAGTGAATCGCCACAGACCTGGCAGTGCAGCATCGCCACGCGCTGCTCACACTCGGCGCACACTTTAGCTCGAGTAGCGTAGTGCTCACACTGGTGGCCCACACGGCGGTGGCCTCGCCGATGGACACGAGCAAAGCACCTAGCACAGTAGTGCTCGTCACACGCAAGACAACGCCGAGATGAGAACCGCTGGCACTCGACACAGTGGAAGGCGACGCGCGTCGCTGCATGGAGCAACGAGAATGTGTGCGTGCTGCTATCGTCGTGGGCGTCGAAGAAGCAGGTGAGACAGTAGTCCACATAGTCGCCCGTTGGTGCCATGCACTCAAGACAGCGCCGTACGCCACGCTCGACTTTGCACATGCTGCAGGGTACTGTCCACGAGTCGCTGTCGTCCTTTGGACGCTGGTCGCGACTGGGTTGGTTCGTGTCCAAAGGCCACGCACGCATCCATCGCTTGGTCACACGGTCCTGAACCATCGACCGCACCGGAAGCAGCACACCAAACGCGTCGCGTGGCTCGTCGAGCAGCTTCTCCCCCGTTGGCACGTGGACGATATAGAATTTCTGGGTCAGTGCGTCACGGCGTGTCTCGTACACGGACCGCCGCTGTGCCTCCAGCAAGCGACGCAGTTCACGAGCGACGAAGCCACGCCAAGCACTCTGCAGCTTGGTGCAGCTGGCATTGCGCCAGGCTACCGTGAGCGTGTACCACACCCTCGTGCGATGCATGCGGAGGACGGACTGAACCAAAGTCGCACAGCGCCACCACTCGAGCGCACGCTCTAGTCCTCGCAGTCGAACGAAGCGAGCGACTTGAGCAAAGGACAACGGTACGTCAGGGGTTTCAGGCCGAGGTTCCCACAGGCCTTTGGGAGATGACGCGAGGCACCAGGCACGCGCCAGAGAAATCGATGCGGTCAGCGTGGACGTTTGAGGACGCTTCGCCAGCGGTGTGGCTGGAGACCGCAGCACGTGCGTGGAGTAGAGGAGACTATCGTCATCCTTGGATTGATTGTCCTGGTGGTCGTCGAGCAAGGCAGCAGCGACTCGAGCGACGGTAGAGAGCTCACTGTGCAGTGCAGTGAGCCGCAGCACCGAAGCGGTCACGAGACACCGCTCTAGGCCACGCGATAGCTCGCTGAGAATTACCTGCTCCTGGGGCGGTTGTGTGGCGAATGGTAGGGACGCAATCTCGTGGATGCGTGCCGCTGCATCGTCTGGGCGACCGGCGAAGCGGCGCAAGTGCATCTCCAACTGACGATACGCGACTGGTGTGTTGGACTGCAACACAGCATTAACGAGTGTAGCGACACGCCCTTGTTGGTTGGGCAGGCTCTGCGCTACAATCTGTTGGACTGCTCGCTCTGACGGGAGAACGTTGAAGGGATGCTTTGTCACAGGGTTGAGAGGTAGTGCGTAGGACGTCAGTGGTCGCTTGCGGCGCAATGGTCGCAATACCGAGGCACTGGCCACAAGCACACTGACCTCCTCTTTCGTCCACCCGAGCTGCAGCAGCTTGGCCTCTGATGGAGGTCGGAGTAAAACCTCGACACTATAAGGCGTGGCGTCAATAGTCTGCCGTGCGATGCCGAGGCGACTCAGCAGCACACGAGGAGTGATACCCTCAAGTCCCACGCCGATCCAGCCAATACGTGCCGCGGCAGCCACAGCATCGCGGGACGTCTTGACCACGGACATGGACTCGATCATTCGTTGGCGAGCTGCCTGCGCTAGCATCATGCGAGCCACGCTCTGCATCATGATCGCGGCGTGCTCGTGGATGAAAGTGTACAGGGGTCTGTCCCACGACGACTCTCCTGACCGCACGTGATAGTAGTAGTCTCCTTCCTGACGCCAGCCGAATGGCAACGCGGCACGAGTAAAAGGAAGGGACGTACCAGTCGTGACTTGTGGTGCAAGCGTTCGATGCAAGCGTTGGGTGGCGTCCACTTGAGCGAGAATGGCTCGTGCGTGGGCATTCGGAGGCCGAGCAGCAGTTGGGAAGGTCATGTTGCGACGATGAGCGGCGCGAACACTCACGTTGTAGGTCTCCACACACTGCGGGACAACAGTTGCAAGTCGAGCGTCAATGCGGTCTACGCTCGCAACCACCGCGACACGCTTCTTCTCCTCTTCTTGCTGATCGACTACCTGCCGCTGTCGCTTCGGTGAGGTCTCTTTCGGCGGTGGACGGCCGCGGCGTCCGAACCAAACACTGACGTCAGCGTCAGCCGATACTCGTAACGACAAACGCAGCGTCACGCTCTGTTCTCGTTCGTGCGCCACGCGCTGCCATTGCCTCTCTAGAGTCTCACGTCGAATCTGACGCCGATGTAGTCGCTGTCTTCCTCGTAGCTCCTGTCGAGCCAACCAACGGCGCGATATCGACTGGATTACAATGGCAGCATCCTCTTCATCTACTGAGTAGACTGGACGAGGTTCATCGTCCAATAGCCACTCCCAACCGAGAACGGGGTCCTCTCTGCACACACCATAGCGCTGTGCATCCTCGTCCCACACGTCACGCCACGGATACCGTAGTATCTGCTGTAGCGCCTCCTCACGTAACCGGAGCGCCTCCTCTTTTTCCCATTCCTCTAGCTCTCGCTGCTCCCGCTCCCGCTCTTTGCACCACAGAGGCATCACGTAGTCCGCGTTGACCTCGGCCACGTACGCGTCCTTCATACGCTGCTGCCACTGCGCTGCTTTCATCGCCGCCGTCATGTGGGTTGCCGCCCGCCGACGCCAATGACTTTGAACGCGAACAGCGACTGCGTTCATCTCCTCCAGCGTCGACACCCACGCCATCCACCCATCCACTCGATCCTTGACGGCTCGCCCAGTGCGTAGAGTCGCCATCGCATCAATCACCGTCGACGTGAGCCACTCGCCTTCTCTTGGCCTCTCTTCCAGGCCGAGTGCCATGGATTCGACACTCAGCCCTAGCACGTCACCGATGTGTTCACAGCCGTACTGAAGGACATCACAGCACTGATTCAGTCGTGCGTGGTCATGCCGCGTAACCTCCGACTCAACAGCACAATATATGAGCGTAGGCATCGCGTGTTTCACAGCGGCGACGGTTGTGTTTGCCTGGAAGAACCGTATGAGCTGCCATGTGCTTACGCTTTCACCCACTGCCCCAGCAAATGCCAGTGCTCTTGCCTCGAGTCCAGGGAACTTGGCCAAGAAGATTTCTCTCGCCACGTGCGGCCGTCCCGTTAGGAGGCGGAAATTGGCGACACTGTAGCTCGCAGATACTTCGTCTTTCTCCACGTCCACAAGCTCCACCTGCCGCAGTGCGATGGTTCGCTGATGCTGCTCGAGTCGCTTGACGATGGCTTGGTGCTGCCGCTGGGCCTTCACCACTTCACGTTCAGCCTCCGCCAACCTCTGAGCCACTCGCTCACGCTCGTCCCGCAGTGCCTTAGGTGGATTTCGAAACTCGCTCGCATCCTGGAGCACTTGCTCGAGCTGCTCTTGTACCTTTTCAACCTGCTGCTTTGTGCGTCGAAGTACAAGCGCCGCAGTCGCCTCTCTTTGTGTGTCACGCTGCTGGAGATTACGGAGTGTGCCTAGATCTCGTCGTCGCTTCTTCGCCTCTTCGATCGTCCGCCGTGCTAGTAGATGCGTCGCCAACTGACGTACATGCTCATCATCATCAACGCCCATGGTCTCGAGTTTCTCCCGACACGCGTCCATACTCAGCTGACGCAGCTTGGCCACATCGCTGGGGCCTTTGAACAGCCCAGCATACTTCTCCTCATTCATTCCAAGCCGCCGTAGCCACGCCGCAACGTGAATGCCCTGGAGCTCGTCCTGTGGATCGTAGAGCGCTGTCGCTCGCTGGATTGTTGCCGTGATCACGTCCGAGATCGACCCACACTCGGCGAACGGGTTCTCCCGCCGCCGACGCTGTGCCACGAGCACTCGCTGCGCCACACGGTGCTGAGCGCTCTGCCGCCAGCGCTGCTGTAGACGTCGTGCCATCGCGTCACGACGTTCGCTCATCACTAGCGACCGCGTCAGTTGCATCCGCGTAAGCACACCTCGCATACGCCGGTGGATCCGAGTCGCCGCGGCGTGGAGACCGCTCATCTTCGCCTCCAAGACACGTTGCGAGCCTGTACTGATGTACTCTTGCGCTCGAGAAACAGCCACGATGTGCTTGATTTGTCGCAGCTCACGCTGGACACGTCGCCAAAAGAGAAACTCCCTGATGGCGCGTTGGATCACACGCGCACAGCGCTCGCACTTGGCGACCACACGGCCTCGACGACCTCGAGCCATACGCTGAATGACCACTGCTGCATCGTAACGACAGAAGAACGCGCGCGCTCGAGCCTGGGCCTCTGCGATCAGTCGTCTCATCCGCAGGTGGCGAGCGAGTCGGCCGGGCACGGCACACAGCCACCAGAACTGCAGGCGAGTCGCTGTGTTGACACGGTATGCGTGGCGGAACCGCAGGAACCACTTGATACGACGGCGTGCCATCGTCTCCAGCCGCAAGCGACACACACGCCGCGTCGCAAGCCAACGGCGCACGTTGCGTTGAACGAAGAGCGCAGCCTGCGTCCTCTTCTGGAAGCGATAGCTGGCCCACACACGCTGGATCTGTCTCGCCCGTGAACGCCTCGTGATCACACCGAGGCGCTTTGCCAGCTGCAACTCCTCGGTTTCTTGTTCCCGCAGGCAGCCAAGCAGGAGGAATGTGGACCACTCATTATTGCGACGATACCAGGCGCGCTGCACAACGAGTGCCGCGTGCCATCGCGCGGCACACTCGTCTCGACGGCGCTGGGCTTCTCGCTTGGCAAACAAACCCCTAGCCATCCGTTGGATAAGCAGCACGGCTGAGAGTCGGCGCTCAGCCTCACGACGCTGTGCCTGCAGCACTAGGCGTCGCTGTCTTCGCATACGCACGCCGCGAAACGCCGTCTGCACGAGTACTGCGGCGGCGCGAAGTGCGTGGTAGGCCACGTAGTCGCGATGGCCTCGCACCCAGGCCTGCAACAGGATGATACGGCGACGCTGCTCGCGGAAATGGTGCTGCGCGATGCGCATACGAGCGCGAGCTTGGATCTTGGTCGCCGCAATGCGGTACCGTAGCAAGAACCGACGAAAGCGACGGTATCGAATCGCACGCTGGAGAGTCTCTGCAGCGAACCATAGGCGGCGTCGCTGGTCACGAACAATGGGCGGGATGGCGAAAGGTAGTCCGTGTCGTGGAGGTGCAAGCCATACGTCGCGTAGGTAAGGACCGCCAAACGGATGGGCATGATGGCGCTGCAGAAATGTCAGCAGCGCGCGGTGGCGTCTCACTTGACGCTGGATCTGGCGGGTCGCCGCGTCCCGTGCGTGCCAGATTGCTGTCTGCGTGGCTGCCACCCATGCAGCGATCGCCTGCCGCTGGTAGCCACGCAGGACGAACTCGATTGCGGCACGCAGACGCTTCTCCAGTGCAAGTCGCTGGTACACATGGCCACGCTCCTTGTACCGTAGCTGCTCTACGACGGTCTTCCACTGCAGTAGTGCAAGTCGCTGCTGGTTAGTCTTGAACTCATGGACCCAGAGCTCGAGGGCACGACGCATACGGTGGCGACAGTAGGCGGCGCCGCCGGGCAACGTGAAGAGGAACTTTAGTGGGAGCTGGTCACGCTGCGCTTCGATGTGGGTGCGCATAGCAAGACGCGACCGCTGCTCAGCGGCGTGAAGCTCAGCGCGCTCTGCAGTCAATGCTGCCAGTGTGGTGGAGCTGTCGCGCGCATCGAGCTCTTGTAGGTGGGTCATGCTCTCGATGGAGGCGTCGGCTGGTGACGATAGGATCTCACGAAGGCGTTCGCGCTTGTACTCTGGCGTATGGATGTCTGGTGTTGGCACTGGCTGCGGGTGGTGACCGTGTGTCGTCGGTGGAGAGAGTGGAAGGATCGGAGTCTCGATGTCGTCGTTGCCGTCATGTGACTCACCGAGGCTTCGGCGGCGCCATTCGCCCCACTCAACCACGGCAAGTCGATTGGTCGGCGTCGATCCTGCCGTGCCGATGTCATCGCGCAGCCGGTCGCGATGGTAGTCAACCGCAGCAATCGGCATCTTGCCTGTCCGTAGAATCTCCACCATGTGCTGCGACGGAACAAGTGATGCTGACGCCGGCGGTGGCCCAGTCACTGCATCACCCGCACGAGGAGACGAGTTCTGGTTGCTGCCTGGAGGTGATGGCGACGAGTGAGACGGTGGAATCACTAGGAGTGGCGTCTTGGGTGTCCAACGAGGTCCCTGGACGGACGAAGGCACCATCACCGGCGTCACGACACGGAATCGATCCATTTTGAACTCCCGCGACGGAGTCTGCCGACGGTGGATTACGTGTGCAAGACGCTGTTCCTCATCGGCGTCCGCTACGAGGTGATGTAGCTTGTCTTTTGCCCCAGCTCGCTCTTTGCTCTTCGCGATAATGGACGGTCCAGGCTTGCCACTGTGACGCTGAGGAGGCGATGGCACTGAGCTGAGAGGTCGAAGTGGTGCGCGGTCTTTCGTCTGCATCGCTGACTGCACACCCATGCCACCAACAGTGAAGGAGACATCAGTCGAAGACGAGGACTCGGGGCGGCCACTCACGGTGAGTAGAAGGAAGCTGCTCGATGGATCGGTCGGTCGCGCAGGCATCGCCAGCAGCTCTGACTCGAGAGAGACGACGAGCGGCTGCGCTGGTGCACCTGGTGCTCTTGTCAGCATGGAGATCACAAGGCAGCAGTTGACATGCACGCGCCTGGTATCGTTATTGTGGGTCTGGAATCTCCGGCAGCAATTGATGAGCTGCAGCAATGCGTCGAGCAAGTCTTCACTCTCAAGCCGCAGCCGAGCCATGAGCGATGGGTCGCGACGCATGAGTAACCCGAGTGCCCGCGCAGCCATTGCGCGATGGTACACGCTGTTGTTGACGTTGCGCAGCACTTGCACGACAGAGACGACGGTGTCACCCAACCGTGACGTGTGGTGGTGGTCCCAGTCGCTCACCACATCATCCAGCAAGCTCGCAGGCTCCGTCGCGGCCGCCAACTCACCAACGAGACGCAGCTCTGGCGCCGTGGACACATGCTGCGTTGCCTCCAGAAGCTTCTGCTTGCGGTGGCGCGCGAGAGCCGAGCGCGATCGCTTCATCTGCGCATCGTCATCAACACTCCCACCGTCGCCGACTCAGACTCAACGTCGCTTCGTACTTCTGATTCGTATCTGATCCCGCGTCGCTTCAGCTTTCACCTTGTTCGTGGTCATCGTCTTCTTCTCCCTCCTCCGAACATCAATTGGTATGCAACCACTATGGACGCGGTGCCGTGGTGATCATAAGCGCCTCTCCTGTGGATGAGATCACATCCATCAACTGCCTGCGCCACGCCGCGGACGGATTCTCCTGTTGACCACTTCTTTATGACCGCTTGTTTCCATCATCATGTCAATAAAACCTCATAACCTCGCACCACAATCCGACTTTTGGGATGTGCCGAGGGATCTTTTCGCAAGGTTTTTTCACCAGCGTGGCTGCACTCATGCCGAACATCGACGTCGGGTGCACAATCATTCGGCAGTCGTCCACGACTCGTGGCCCACTCCGACTTTGGTAGTGACTTCGTCTGTTCGCCATGCACGCCGCTGACAAAGTGCCATGGGCTCCGGCCATCCTCTGCTATGTGCAGCTGGCGCTCTTCATCACGTTCGGCCACATCCGTGACTACCTGGGTCGCATCTTTGGCTCGCGCTACGCGGCCGAATCCACCAAGAAAGGATACGCGCGCCTCTTGATCGCGTGGGAGAACTTCTACACGAACCGCATCTACCACCGCGTGCAGGACGTCTTCAACCGCCCCGTGGCTGGTGCGCCTGGCGCTCACATTGATGTGATCGAGCGCTACTCGGTAGATGGCAACAAGACCCTCCATCAGAAGGACAGCATCAAGCACTGCATCAACCTCGGCTCGTACAACTACTTGGGCTTTGCGGACGACTGGATGAACACGTGCAGCAAGGAAGTGTTCAAGGCTGTCGAGCAGTTCGGCCTCGCGTCCACGACGCCGTCGATGGAGTTCGGCACGACGCTGATCCACCAGGAGCTGGAGCAGGCCGTCGCCGCGTTCGTTGGCAAGCCAGCGGCGATCGTGTACAACATGGGCTACGCCACCAACTCGACATCCATTCCAGCCATGATGGGCAAGGGCACGCTGATCATCAGTGACAGCATGAACCACAGCTCGATCGTCAACGGTTCGCGTGCGTCGGGCGCCGTTGTGTCCGTGTTCCGCCACAATGACCCCAAGCACTTGGAGAGTGTGCTGCGCACCAAGATCGCGGAAGGCCAGCCACGCACGCACCGCCCGTGGAAGAAGATCATGGTGATGGTCGAAGGTATCTACTCGATGGAGGGTGAGGTCGTGGACCTCCGACCAATCGTCGACGCTGCCAAGCGCTATAAGGCGTACATCTACGTCGACGAAGCCCACAGCATCGGTGCGCTCGGCAAGACTGGCCGTGGTATCTGTGAGTACGCCGGCGTGGACCCGAGCGAGATCGATATCCTGATGGGAACCTTCACGAAGAGCTTCGGTGCGATGGGCGGATACATCGCCGCATCCGAGGACATCATCAACTTTATGCGCAGCTCCAGTGCTGGTGCCAACTATGCGACGAGTCTCTCACCAGTCATCGCCAAGCAGATCCTGACGGCTCTCAATATTATCGACGGGAGAGACGGCACCGACATGGGTAAAAAGAAGCTGGCGGCGCTTCGTGATAACAGCAACTACTTCCGCCAGAAGCTCATCGACTTGGGACTGATCACGCTCGGTGATTTCGACTCGCCTGTCATCCCCGTCATGCTTTACCAGATCTCCAAGGTTGGCGAGTTTTCGCGTGAGTGTTTGAAGCGGGACCTTGCGGTTGTCACAGTGGGCTTCCCAGCCACACCATTGCTGCTGGCGCGCGTGCGCTTCTGTATCTCTGCAGCACACACTCGCGCTGACCTCGATGCCGCATTGAAGAAGATTGAGGAGGTTGTACGCATCTGCCACGTCCGCTACAACAAGTACTTCTTGGGTTAAGGGTTGTGGGGGCTCGGCACCACCAAGCCGACACCCCCTCGCCACAAGGACACTTTGCATATCAGTTCGCTTGCATGCAAATCACTTCATATCAATAGATTTCTCCATTCTCTAGTGCCCTGGGCCCTAACTGGCACCTGCGGAGTCTGTGCCCATCGGCTCGTCCGCAGTGGAGTCGAGCTGCAAGCGGAGACCCGTCGCAGTGATCAGCGACAGCTCGTACAATGTGTTCTGGTGGAAGTAAAATTGGCGTTATGCCGAGAAGTGAACAGTTGATTCGGCACGTGAACGTACCTCCAGTTTGCGCAAGTTGTACTTGACAGAGTCATACTTCTTGCGCAGTGGCCCGTTGCGGAAGTCGAACTGGATGAGCTGTCCGGAGATGGCTTCGACCATTGCCCGGCAGTGCTCCACAGCAGCGACATCTCTCGATGTCGCCTTCACGACAGCGTAGCGCATCAACTCGCCTGCAGTACACAGCACGCGAGAGAGGTTGAGTCACTTTGTGGCTTGAAGTTCCTAGGCCGTTCCAAACCTGTAAAGTCGGTCACACCGCCGAGGTATTCCTCTTTCTGAACGAGAGGCATCTCTCGCAGTGGAAGGAGCCCCTTAGATTGGAGGTAGT
Organism: Pythium chondricola; assembly: GCA_023337575.1. NCBI lineage: Eukaryota > Oomycota > Peronosporomycetes > Pythiales > Pythiaceae > Pythium > Pythium chondricola. The sequence goes on from JAADXF010000003.1 coordinate 59,943, forward strand.
GTGCGAAGCAACGGGCTTCGACGTACTCCTCCAACGCAGATGATAGAGCGCCGTGACGAAGCGATGGGTTCTCCGTCGTCAATGTGACGAGAGTCGAGATAACCTTTGATCGGCACGTGAGCGTCAAATCATCTCTCTCTGTAGGAGGTCCTTGTGGTCGCAAACTTTACCGTATCGGCTTGTGCCAAGAGCGTGGCAGCACCGTCACGATCACCACGATGGAGGGAGTAGATGGCCTGCTTGCTGCCGAGCGACAGTGTCAATACATCCACGACGAGACCGAGGCTGGGTTTGTTTACGCATGGAGCCATACCTCTTCTTCAGAATCTCTCTGGATTGCTTGATGATCTGCTCTCGAGTCTCATCATACTGTTGCATCTCTACAGCCGACGACAAGTGATGAGGAGTTGCCAATCGACACAGAAAGCTCGCTTCTCAACAGCTTCAACCTCGATTGATTTGCGCGAACTCGGCGCTATCCAGGAGGGCGGTCGCTTGCACAGCTGCGCAACTCAATACACCATCAGCGTATGCATCGACGCGGCGGCGCTTGGACTCGTGCTCACCGCCGGCAGGTTGTTGGGTCGCCATTGCCACTGGGTGATTGGCAAAGATCTTGTGATAGGATAAATAATTCACTTATTTCAGTACCTTCAAATGTGCAGGCTGTGAACTGTGCCTCCTGATTTCTGTCGAGGTTTTACTTCTCCGCGTGGCAAGGTTATTCCCATGTGGGGCGGGGGGAAACGAGTGAGCGAAGGCAGTCAGCCGCTGCGATCCATCGACACTCATTAGCTGAGCGACTGATCGAGGTAAGCAACATGGCGCATGGAGAACAGCGCGCAGTGGAGACAGATAGCCGCTCATGCGCATGGGTGGGTGCATGCGGAGTGTACGAGAGAGAGAGAGAGAAAGACTCTATTTCACTGCCACGTGACGGCGAGCGATCCCTCCCGCGCAAGCTGCCTTCAAGTTCAACGAGACGGGCACTTGAAGCTGACGCTGTGTGTGTGTTTGCAGGTTGATCTGATCTACCAGCCACCATGAGCCACTTTGTGCGCCAGAGTAAATTCCGACATGTGTACGTCGAGCCGGCCAAGCTCGAGAAGAGCTACACCAACTTGCGTCTCGCGACCGCGACCGGCGAGCAAAACTACATCAAGGGTAACACCAAGTTCTTCGCGGTGTCGATCCAGGCCGGTGGTGGCGCCATGGCCGTCGTCCCATACGAGAAGGTGGGCAAGTTTGACCCGGAGTTCCCACTGATCTCGGGCCACCGTGGTGCCATTCTCGATTTCGACTTCAACCCATTCCACGAACACCTCATTGCCTCGGCGTCGGATGACTCGACCATCAAGATCTGGGGTATCCCTGAAGGTGGTCTGACGGAGACGTGTGTGGAGCCACTCGTGGACCTCCAGGGCCACGGCCGTAAAGTCACTTTGATCAACTTCCACCCGACCGCCAACAACGTACTGGCGAGTACCTCGTCTGATTTCTCGGTTCGTTTGTGGGATATCGAGAAGGGCGAAGAGATCATCTCGATGACGTCCGTCGGAGAGAACTTGACCCAGGACTTGGCGTGGAGCTGGACGGGCAACACCCTTGGTACCACGTGCAAGGACAAGATTGTGCGTCTCTACGATGCGCGCTCCGGCCAGATTGCGGCCATGAAGGAGGCTGCTCACAGTGGCACGAAGAGTGTCAAGATGACTTTCCTCGGTGACAAGGAACTGTTCGTGACGGTGGGGTTCACGCGCCAGAGCCAGCGCCAGTTCAAGGTGTGGGACCCGCGAAAGCTCGACAAGGAGGTGAAGAAGGTCGACATCGACCAGGCCGCCGGTGTCATCATGCCATTCTACGACCCAGACACGAACCTCTTGTACCTGTGTGGTAAGGGTGACGGTAACATTCGTTACTACGAGATGTCGGAGGGCGAGCCGTACGCTTTCCCAATCAGCGAATTCCGTTCCACGACGGCCGCAAGAGGTATGGCCATGATTCCAAAGCGCGGCTGTGATATTATGGCGTGTGAGACCACCCGTCTGCTCAAGCTCACGTCGAACTCGGTTGAACCGCTCCGCGTGTTCGTGCCGCGCAAGTCGGACGCGTTCCAGGACGATATCTATCCCGACACATACGCCGGCGTGCCATCGATGTCTGCCGACGAATGGATTGAAGGCGCTGATAACTCCCCCGTGATGATGTCGCTTCACCCAGACCAGTTCGGAAAGATCACGCACGACGGCCGCCGTGCGAAGGTCAGCAAGACTGGCCGTGTAGCTCGCGTCACTCGCGCTGGCTCGGGCTCTGTGCCACCGCCTCCAGCGTCTGCCCCAGTCAAGCGTACCAACGAGACATCGGAGGCGCGTCTTCAGCATGAGTTGGACACCGCGAATGCCCGAATTGCTGAACTGGAGGCGAAGCTGCGTGCGAACGGCATCTCCTACTAAACCCGCGAAATCGTGGAGAAATTAGAACTGCCGAGTTGACTGATTGATTAACCGAGGTACCAGCGGGACGCGTGGTCTGCTTGCTTCACTCAAGGTAGATTCGTAGTCCACAGTTATTAGATCGAGAGCTACCACAGTGATGCGTCACGTCCTCAAAGTGAAATCGTTGTTCTGACCAGTCTCGCTCCTTCTTCTCATGTCGGGATGAAGTTGATTTCCTTGCGCAGTGAGTCAAACTTCCATGACAAGATGTCATGGGCTTGGTGTGCGACCGCACCTGTGCTTGCTGTGAAGCCGACCCACGCCCGTCCATGATTCAGTTCGATCGTATCGTCCAACCGAACCGGCACGGCGAGGACAGGGGAGTTCAGGTTATCGATGAACACGGCCAGCATGCCCACTCCAGACATCCACTCTCCTCTGGCCAAGAAGTCACCCGCAAGTCTGGTTGCAACGAACGCTTCGGTGAAGAGACTACAGAGCCACCAGAGCACAGTCGAGTCAGCTGCACGACCGAATCTGGTCCGTCAGTCGGGCGTCATGTACATGGACTCATCGATGTTTGGATCGTAGAGGATGCGAGCAATATGGGAGCCATCGGTGAGATCAGGAATAGTGGTGGTCGAGCCCAACGAGTACGAATGGTTTGCTTGAATCGCAGTGCCCTTGCGACTCACGTGGACGCTCACATGGTTCTCGTAGTCATCGACTTGGTCGGAGTTGTACCACGTATCAAACTCGATGGCAAGCGCGTCTCGGATCCCACCGTACCCCACCTCCATACCACCAGATCCAAGGCGAATGCTCATGTCGTTCTGCACGACGAACGCAAAGCCATCACCTCCTCGAGACCGACACTTCGTGAAGACGTCATCCATGACCTTGCACGTCGTCGATGGGTTCGATAGCCGGAATGTGAACGTAGTGTCGAAACCTTCTCGAACGTTCATCTGCCGAGGATACCAAGCTGAGCCAGTGAGCAGCGACGCTGACGCCGTGAGGCGGAGTGTTGGGCCGCATGCTGCAGTGATTGGTGGCAGGATCGCAGTGTTGGCCGTCGCGACGGGTTGAATGATCTTTGCTGGAGTTGGTATCGCTGCAGCCGAGTTGGTGGCGAGTGTGCGGTTGACTCGCGCGTTGGTAAAGACTCCCGTCCTCGCCTCAGTGACGGAGCACATCAATGTGCATGACGCGGTTGCAGTCGATGGATCTGCTGCGGCGGTGTCGAAGTTGTCGCAACATGACGATGTCGCGTTGCAATTCTCCACATTGGCGTCGCCGTTCACGTACAAGCCGAAATGACCTTGATCTCCAACTTCACCACTAGGACCAATCGTCGACAACGTGAGCCGGGCCGAGCTACTGCTGACATTCGTCAACAGTAGCGCAGAGAAGTGAGGAAAGTGAATGTCTATACACGAGAAGACTGTGTTAGCCATCGATCGTAGTGTTTGGCATCGTCGCCACAACGTACCGGCATTCATAGTCGACACACATGGTGATAGAGCGGAAGGATAACCCACCACAGCACCTGGTAGTTGATCACGCCTGCCATACAGGTCGATGTCTTGCCACGTGGTCCGTGCCCGGTAGTCCTCGACGAGTGGTGTCACCCGTGCGTGGTATGCAGTTCCACTGCAAAGGTTGATAATGGTCGTTGCTGTCACGTTGCCAACAGTAACTACGTCACTTGGGGCAAACTTTGAGCTTGTGCATGCCTTCCATTCGACTCGATAGCCAGTGATAGTCATCGCTTCCCATACATCGGGCGATGTGGCCCAATTGATATCGATCGCATGCGCAGCAACGTTGGATATGGTTGGTGTAGCGAGCGCTTGAACTGGAGTGGCATACGACAGCGAAGGAACTTCATCGAAAATATCGTGAAGTTGCCCATTGGTCACGCGGACGAGTGATGGAAACGTCGGAGACTGAAGCCAGTCTGAGGAAATGGCAGGGAGCGTACACTCCAATTCCTGTTCTGGGACGACGTGGACCACGTCCGTGCATTCGACGCCGTCGATGTTGACGATTGCATCCGACGATCCAAAATGCTCGCCACTGATTGAGATACGCTGCCCTCCATCTCGCAGGCAGTTGTAGGTTGCCGCGATCGGTAGACTCATCGGGTTGCAGACGAAGGCAGATTGTTCGTGAAACAAGTTTGTGTGTGTGAGAGCCTCGGAGCAATTCATCACTGCTGTGGGCGCATCAGCTTGATAATACTTGTCGATACATCCACGAACTTCCGTGATTCGAGGAGCTGCAGAGGGCATGGTCAGGGAGCTATTGAGGTGAGTGAACAATGAGGAAGAGCACTACCTTTTGTGATAGCTACCCAATCGATATGGAATGCCTGGCCGCCTCGGGCGATAGAGTAGGACGAATCCAGCGTCGAAGGCAGCCTCGTGCATGGGTATAGCCGTATTCGATGGATCGTGCCCGTCACATATTGCCATATTGGGAATGTGTACACCTCGTCCTCCAGCGAGCTTGATCTTGGAGTGAACGGGATCAAGACGGGATCACGGAAGACCACGCGCTCATGTCTCACGCCTGGTATCACGTCGTTCTCTTCTGAGTTCCGTTCGAGCGCGATCGCTGCTCGATCGCACAAGCCAAGGTGCTTCATCCGAAGCACCAGGTAGTCTCGGTTGTCCGGGTCGACCACGACGCGTAGTTCTGGGGAATCGACGAATGCACTGCCAAATCGAGCCGAGTGCATGACGATCCCACGAAGGTACCCATTGATTGCATCCACTTCTACGCCCATTTCCATGGGCGTGGACTGGGCCCAACCATTGAGTCCGTCCTCAAAGTTCCATTTCACTAAACAAGTCATTGTGTCAGTCGACGCAAATGAACTGAGCCATGGTGCAATTGACGCTACGTACACGCGACGGAGTGCATCATATCCGACGATGCGGTGGCTACATTGCATAGCATAAGTCCAATGTGGACTGATACTTGCACGAAGCGCCATCGGGAAAGCTGCCATGTCATCGTTGCATGCGCTTGGCAGCAGATGACATTGAAGTCACTCGATGGAGGCGATCCTTGAAGCGTTGCGACAGCAATTGGCCAAAATTCAGCAGTGTGCCCATGTATCTTCGGTCGGTAAATTACTATTTCCGTCTGGGATTGACCGAAAGATTCGCAAGCGCTGACCACCATTCACGGCGCTTTTGGCGCGAAAACCCATCGTTAAAACCTCATCACCTTACCTCTATGACAAGGTTTAACACCAAAACCTCGTTTCGAAACCCCCACACGCCCCCCCCGACCCTTGGCGCCATTCGGTTCGTTTCCCCTCCTCTCCTCCCTTCTTTTCTTCTCTCCTCTCCACCTCCTCTCCTCCCCGCCACCCTCGGCCGACTGACCTCAGTATCACTCGGCGCATTACCGGTATCGAACCCTCCAACGACTTGATCGCGCGGGAACTCGCGACGCGCGCCAAGGGCAACAGCAACCGACGTAGTTTTCCCCCCGCCCCCCGCGCTCCCTCGAACCGACAAGACGCCGATCCGCTCGACCGATCGCATGACCATGAGCAGCATTGACGTGGCCGCCGCGCCACACACACAAGACCGCCGCGCCAAGCGCCGCGCCGACGCACAGCCGTACGAGCTGCGTCGTCCGCGCCGCAGCAGCCGCCTCGGCGCCAACGCCGACGACGACGACGCGAGTGACGATGACGACGATGGTTTCGCGATGACCAACCACCCCGCCTCCTCTTCCTCCTCCAATCAGACCAGCAGCGGTGGCTTATTCTCTCGGTTCTTCAGCTTCCTGCCGCTCATTGGCGGCCGACGCGGACACGACGAGGCTGTGGAGGACGGCGACAACCAGATGGTAGCAGAGCAAGTCGAGCGTGAACAATCCACGCCTTCCATCCCGTCCCCCGTGGCCCCTTCCGTGGCGCCATCGCTGCCCAAAGGTACTGTGGACTCTGCTGTTCGCAGCCCTGTCGCTGAGCCAGCGAAACCCACTAGCCCAGTACGTTCGTCCCCTGTCCGCAAGCCAGCCAAGCGACCAGCCACGCAAGCTCAGACTGCGACCAACAAGCCTGTTGAGGTGTCCTCTGTGTTCAACGGAGCGACTGCCAACCACTCGAAGGAGCTCAAGATCAACAACAATGCCACCAACGTCACTGGCCGACGAAGATCCAAGCCGTCGTCGCCACTGCCAAGCGAGTCGCCGCAGGTGGTCATCAAGAAGAAGAAAGCCATCACATTCGAAGAGTACGAGCGGTTAACCAACCAACTGCGCAGCCTCGTGGAGCCGACGCCGGAGAACGCGTTGGCGCTGACGCGCTCGGTTCTCACAAACGCCTTCGAAGGCCAACGACCCAGCAGCACCACCACCACCACCACCACCACCACCACCGCAGCCATGGAGAACGGTCACGTTCGACCGGAGTCTGCTGTCGGACCGGTGTCGTTGCTCAGCAAACGATCGCGCCCGAATGATGAACTGGCAATCGCTCTCCCGGGCGAGCAGCGGATAGTCCGCAAATCAAGGCCGTCTCGCCTACTGACGGGCACCAAGCGTGACGTCGCGGCGCGAAGCGCGTACTCGGCTGCCGTCGCGGAGAAGATCCTGACCACGCTGAACAAATTGCAGACCCCACTGGTGCAGGAAACGCTCAAGCCGACGCCGTCAACGTCTCTCTCGTGGGCCAAATACCAGCTTGCCTTGAATAACCAGTCGGAGACGCCAGAGCCGAAGCCGAGCGACGACATGGACGTGGAAGAGGACGCGCCACCGACCTCGTCGATTCCCAAAGTCGTGTCGTGCTCGCCTGTGGTGATGAAGCCGACAGAAGCCGGAACGAGCAATGCTTTCTTGCCCACCTTCTCTCAGCAGCCAAAGTCCGCTTCAGTGTCGGCTCCCGTGGTGAAGGCGTCAGCACAGATCACTCTCACCTCTCCAGCACCTACCACCCAACGAGTTGGCCAGTTCTCATTCACGCTGCCGCTTCCAAGTCAGAGTTCGGCAGCGGTGCGTGGTGAAAATGAGAACGCGCCTCAGTACTTCTTCACTCCACCACCGAAGCTTCGTGAGCCACCGGTGCGGTCGTCGGAGATGAAGTCGACTTCCGCGTCGTCCGCTGCAGCATTCGCCTTCATGCCTGCGTCGCCCAAGGTCCGCCCAGAGTCGTTGACCAAGTCAGTTCCACCGAAGGTGGCATCCGCTCCAGCCAGCGCTGAGAAAGTGGCTGCGGCGAAGCCGATCCCATCGTCTGATACCTCGAACCCACTCGCTCGTTTCATCAAGCAAGCGGAAGGTAGTTGGAGATGCCCGTCATGCGCAGTTCTCAACGAGGAGAAGCACATCAAGTGCCCGTGTTGTGAAATGGCGAAACCTGCCTCGAGCCAGCCCGCTGCCACTGTTGCTGAATCAGCGCAGAAGACCTCGAATCCACTTGCACGCTTCATGGTGGTTGCTGCGGACAGCTGGAGGTGTCCGAGTTGCGCGGTGCTCAACAAGGTGACCCAGCTGAAGTGCCCATGCTGTGAGGCCGACCAGCCAGGAGCGAAGGCGTCCGCTGTGAACAAGGATGCCCCTGCTGCTTTGAGCAGTTCGTCTGGCTTCACGTTTGGTGTGTCTTCGACTGCGGGAGATGCTGCGTCCAAGCCTGCGCAGGCGACTCCTGCGAGCTTCGCATTCGGTGGCGATGCCTCGACGAAGACGTCTACGACTCCGTCCGGTGTCACTTTTGGTGGTGAGAAGGTAGATAAACCTGCTGCCCCATCAGGATTCACGTTTGGAGTTGCGAAGAAGGATGGAGAAGCATCGGCTTCCTCCTCCTCAACATCCGGAGGTTTTACATTCGGTGGCAGCGCCAAGGAAATGGCTTCAACTGAAGCACCAGCGGCAGGTTTCACTTTTGGTGCTGCCCAGAAGCCAGCCATGGATGCCCCGGTGAAGGCAACCAGTCCGAGTTTCTCGTTCGGCAGCACGGCACAGAGCGAGAAGCCGACGACTGCACCTGGTGGCTTCACCTTTGGTTCGGCAGTGAAGCCGACCGAGCCATCAACCACTGGATTCACCTTCGGTGCTACGTCTTCCGGCTCTTCCGCCCAGAAGCGAAAGTCATCTGATGATGCTGAGGAGCCCCGCGAGAAGAAGGCAGCGACAGCGAGCACCTTGAGTTCGTTGTCCGCCCTTGCCGACAAGCCTGCCCTAGAAGCACCCAAGCCATCGTTCAGCTTCGGTTCGAGCGACATCGCTACGCCACCGGTGGAGTCTTCGCTACCAAGCTTCCTGACCACTGGAGCCAGTGCTTCAAAGCCGACAGAAAGCAAGCCAACTCCGGTACCAGCTGCGGCTGGTAGCGATGCGAAGCCATCCTTCTCGTTCGGCGCACAAGCAACTGTCAGCAAGCCTCCAACTGCGTTCGGGTCCGCTTCTTCGACACCTGAAGAGAAGAAGGCGCCAAGAGAACCCGCAAAGCCTGCGTTCTCGTTTGGTTCGACCACTGCTCCAAAAGAGGCGACTCCAGCGTTTGCGTTCGGTGCCAAGCCTTCGTCTGGAACGGGATCTCAGGAAGTCAAGTCAACGCCTGCAGCCAAGCCTGCGGCGACTCAGCCTTTCGCGTTTGGAGCCTCGACGACTGAAGCATCAAGTGCTGCCGCGCCATCCTTTGGCTCGGCATCGTTCACCTCCCCACCACCTACGGGACCAGCACCTGGCTTTACGTTTGGCGGCAGCTCCTCGGGTGCTTCGGCGTCCTCTGCCTCGACTCTGTCGGTGGCAACCACACCATCTTTCACTTTCGGCTCGGCAAAGCCTGCTGAGCAAGCGAAGCCTGCGTTCACCTTCGGCGGCGCTGCCCCTGGTCCAGGTTCCGCGGCTGACAGCTCCACAACAAATACGTTTGGTGGATCTGCCGGTTTGGGATCCAGTGCTCCTGCCTCGATGGGTTTCGGATCCACGTCGTTTGGCTCGGCGACCCCAGCATCGACTGGTTTTGGATCGTCGGCTGCCAGTGGATTCGGGACAGTGACGTCCAGCGGCTTTGGCTCGGCCACGCCAGCATCGACCGGCTTTGGTGCCTCTGGCTTCGGCTCCACTGCGTCCACTATGTCCACGGGCTTTGGGTCAACGGCTCCTACCATGTCGACGGGTTTCTCCACGGTGACGGCCGCCAGCTCTACTGGCTTTGGCGCATCGTCTGCCTCGACGCCGTCGTTCGGCTCCGCGCCTTCAGCCTCATTCTCCGGTGCACCAGCGTTCTCGTTCGGCGCGTCAGCTCCAGCCACGAGCCAACCTGCGTTCGGCTTCGGTGGCGCTCCTACCACATCGAGTGCCTTCAACACGCCAAGTTCCAGTGCAGGCTTTGGCTCCACCACGTCCACACCAAGCTTTGGGGTGAGTCCTGCTGCTCCTGCATTCGGATCCACTCCACTGCAGACCCCAGCATTCGGCACGCCTGCTTCCAATGGCTTTGGCAGCGCGCCTGCATCGTTCGGGGCAAGCAGTGGCGGCTTTGGCGGTGCTTCTGCGCCGTCCACGGCGTTCGGTGCCCCGCCCAACACTGGTGCCTTTGGCGGTGCCCCAGCCGGTGGCTTTGGCACCTCGTTCGGCACGACGCCAGCACCAACGCCGACTGCCTTTGGCGGTGCCCCCACCGGGTTCGGCGCGCCGACTTCACAGGGTTTTGGCGGTGCTGCCCCTGCCGCGCCAGCGTTTGGTGCCCCAGCCCCTGCGTTCGGCGGTGCGGCTCCGGCCCAAGCTGGCGCCGATGCCTTCAGCATGGGCGTGGGCGGCGCTCAGCCCAAGCGACGCATCCTCAAGGCACGCACCTCGCGCACAGGGCCGCGGAAATAGAGCCACCCACACTCGCTCGCTCTCTCTGTCGGTAGTGTACGGTGGTGGGGTGCTCTCCACCCACTCTGCTCCTCGCTGCATGCAATCATGGAGCGAGCCGCCGCCCCTCCCCCCCGTGGCCCAGTCGGTCGTCTCGTGCGCACAGTAGTATATTTAATCCTAATGAAATTCCCGATCTCGTGGCGCGCTCGTCCTTGCGACGATAAGAATCCAAGCGTCACCATTACTACGTACTATCATAAGACCGAGAGGTCCGATGGCACAGGGCACAACCCACGACGTATTTCCACAGCCCGTCGACGGTGATCGATCTACATAGCTCGCCATTTATTTATACCGACCGGTACCTTGCGTCGTGTGTGGCGGCTTGAGCGACTTGGGGCGATACTACCGGACGGTAACCGGTAGTAGTAGAAGAGCATTCGCTGGCAATCCATCATCCATCATGACGGACGCGTCGGCAGCCATGGCGGCCGTGAGCATCGGCAACTACAAGGGCGTGATGCTCTGCAACCGGCCGTTCAACGGTGTCAGCACGAGTGCGTCTCGAGTCTTGTGATACGGGTTGAAGAGTGGGGCTTTGACGGTCATGTGTTGTTGGCTTGCTGTGCAGCGCTGGCCAAGGAAACGAGGGCGGGAGCAGGCGCTGGCTCGACGGCCAAGGCCACATTTCTCACGGGCATCCCGACCGAGCCGCTCGGGACGAACGTGAGCATCCACACCGAGCCGCTGGTAGGTCCCCACGCACGCACCGATCACCGATCTTGCGTCCACAGTGTTCACTGACTGACCTTGGCCGTCGCAGCACGCGGTCAAGCGTGACAAGAAGAACACGGCGCTGTCCAAGCACAAGAAATGGCTCCATGACCTACAGCGGGAGCGCGCGCGACTGCAGCAGGAGCTCGAGACCGACGAAGCACAGAAGCAGCAGACCAAAGAACGGTAGGTCGGACGTGGTGCTGGATCTGCTTGGTCTAGAATGGCTGGCTCACTTGATCTCATCACTAGGTTTTCCCAGCGTGAGGCCAAGTTTCGCGAGGCCGTGCGCAGCAACGCACCCGAGTGCGACGACGCAGTCGATACGAAAGACACCAAGGCCAAGGCAGCCGCCAAGCTGCGTCGCCCCATGTGGGCACTCACCAAGGAGACAGCGGACGCCAAGCTGGAGCTGCTCGACGATGACGAGGCCGATGACCTCATCGACTTTGCCAACAACTTGAACCTCGACCAATTCATGGACGACGTCGAGATCAAGGCCCGCGTCGCACAGGTCGAGCAGCAAATGGTCCAGCTCCAGAGCATCGTGGACCACGAAGAGGCCGAGGAGAAGCGACTTGAGCGCGAGCAGCAGCGGCTTGAAGACAAGAGCAGTCCGATGAACGGCAACGACTTGCTTCGCTGGAAACGAGACGGTGCCAACGACGACGACGACGACGACGACGCACGCAGTGTCGCCTCGAGCGTGCTCTCCGAGTGCAAGTCGATCCGCTCCGTGCATTCCCTACGGTCCGTGGCGGCGCTGACCAAGCGGGCCGAGGCCAAGCTGGCAACGGGTGAGGACGTGACGCCCGAGACGACGGCGGTGAACCCTCGTGTGGTCACAATCGACGAGGAGCAAGGCGCGCGCATGGCCATCAAGACACTGCCCAGCAACCTGCCCTATATCCACCGTAACCCGGCTATTTAACACGAGTCCCCTTGTGCGTTCCTTCTATCTTTTGCCGCGCCGACTCGAAACGTCGCTGTTGCATTGTGGCTTGTGCTCACACAGACAGACAGACAGATAGATAGAGCAGACTGCACTGCACAACCATGGGGCTCCACAGCGCCAGCGTCACGCAGCGGATCGAGGATGCCAAGCGGCATGGACTGCTTCATCTTGCCCAATGCAATCTCGTCCAGTGTCCGTCGACCGTCTTCTCTCTCCCTTCCCTTGTACGGCTCGACTTGAGTGGCAACCTCCTTGCCACGCTGCCAGACGCCATTCGCTCGCTCACGTCGCTGCAGTTCCTGTGGGTCAGCGAAAACCCAAAGCTCACCACATTGCCACTGGCTCTGAGTGGCTGCTCGCAGCTTCGCGTGCTCGATGCACGCAGCACCGCGTTGGTCTCGCTGCCCTGTCAGCTCGCACGCCTCACTGAACTGCGCGTGCTGGATATTGGAGAGACGCCGCTTGAAACGCGCTGGCTCGAGAAGCGCCACCTCACCCAAGTAGGAGCCTCCAAGTCCCCGTTCGCGTCGGACGCTCAGCGGGAGCGGTATCTTCAGATCCAACGCAAGCTGCAGCGCAAGGACGAGCGCACTCGGCTCAAGAAGGAGCTCTTCGATAAACTCCATGACGACCTCTACCGTGTCGAGCGCAGCGACTCGGCCGGCGATGCATGCCTGAGACAAACCATCCAGCGATTGCTCAAGCCGTTCCCCGTCGCCGACGAGATCCGCAGCGTGATCCGCAATGCCGAACGCTTGTTTCCTTCTCTTGCCGTCGGTGCATCGCTGGTGGTGGCACTGGAGAAGCTTGAGGCGACGGCGTTCCGAGCTGCGTTCGACTCGCTACGCACCGACAACGAGCGGAAGAAGAGAGCCGCTGATCTGGAGCTCAAGATTTGCGCGCTGTACTTCGACCGCATCGACCCGAGCACCGTGGAAGGCATTGTGCAGTCGATCTACCGCGAGGTTGCGGCTCTCGGCGACGTCAACTTCCTCATCAAGCATGCGGCCATGTTGTTCCCGAAAGAGCCCAAGGACGTGGATGGCAAGACCATCTATGCACGACTCGTGGCGCTGCAGGAGGAGCTGGCGCGTGAGCGACAAGCGGCGACCGACAAGTTGCGCGCAGCCGTGAAAGCGATTTGCACAGACACGGAGCTAGACCAAGTCCAGGCGCTGGTTGCGAGCATCGCTGTGCTCTTCAAGAAGACCAAAGACCTTCGCAGCCTCGCAGCTGACGCGTCTGCGCTCTTTCCGGCCGAATTCTTGAACGCTCAACCGGGTGAGATTCGCGCCGCGTTCCTGAGGCAAAAGGCCGAGACACTTGGCGGTGGCAGCACGCTCACAGCGACACCGTCGACCGTCGACCAGAAGACGCGCTCTTGATCAGCTGGATGGTCATGGCCTTGTACCAAACACTAGCAATCTTGATCCCCTTCCACAGCTGAGGCAATCGAATCTCGTAAATCTCCACCACCGTGTGAGCTCGTGACTTGAACATGTGCAGTCAATGCCTCTTCAATCTTGAGCAGCTTGAATGCTCGCACTTCGGCGCGACATAGATCGACATTCGCCTTGGCTTGCTTGGCATCATCCGCATTCTCGAAGAGCACCGAGGCATGCCAACTCTTGAGTGACCCTCTTCCGGTATTGTCCTTGGGCGGAGTCTTGCGGTAACTACGACAGCCCTCCACTGGTGTGGCGGAGGAGATCGTCAGGTGGAGAACGAGTTCGTCCTTTGCGTCTAGCGACGCATATACGCGATGGATTGGGGCAAACAATCGAACAAACCCAGCATCCTGTGCCGAGCTGGTGCGACCTTCGATATCACCGCGCTCGACGAACACAAGGGCTTCCGGATTGAGCACCATGAGCAGCTTGGCAGGCGAGGAGAGGAACCGTTGCTCACGCCAAATGCACTTGAGGAAGACCATGCCGTTCAGGTCAACGATGTCTCGAGTGTTGTTCATCAATCGACTCGGTGTGACAGAGGCTAACGCCGTCGTGTGCTGATGTCGGTAGTTGACGAGCTGAGCGAGGCCGTCGTCGGTGTAGCGCGGGTCAACGAGTTCCCGCAGACGCCGCAGCAGCAGGAAACTTCGCGTTGCCTTCCGGCATACTTCCATCTCGTTGACAGGATGGCGAAGAGGCAAGGTGGACTTGTGCTCTGTCTTGTCGGAACTTGGGGATAGCAGTGGCACGAGGAACTCGTAAGGCGACGAGGTCTTCAGATGCAGTGACGGTGGAAACGATGCCTTTTGGAACTCGGCGTACTCGTCTTCCAACACATAGATGAACAAGTCGACGTCAGCCATGGCTCCACGCATACTCCGCATCACGTTGTGCGTGCTGACGGAATGGATCGCCAGGAGTGCGTCCAGCTGATCGAGCGTGAGTTTTTGATCTTCCGAGTGCAGAGCTGGAGTCCTGACATTCTTGTCCCACACGAGGTCGATGAGCAATCGAACGCAGAGCTCGGAGTCAATGATACGGATGTCGCTGCACCGGTTGAGCAGGCGGAGCACGCGATCAATGAGCCATCCAGGTGAAAGCTTCGTCGTCTTGTCTAGATCAGGGGAGCTTGCGCCGTCTCCTTCGATGTCAACCGTGGAGACAGAGGACTCCGAGGCGTCAGACGACTCGACCGACGCTTCGTCTCCTTCAGGAACAGTCTGCACTGGAGCTGGAGCCTCCAAGACCAGCGATCGATGGTGCTTGTGATACCGGAACGGCAGCAAATTCATCTCGCGAAGCAGTGAGTGGTCGATGGAAGCGCTGTTGACTACGCCCAAGATCACCAGCTGCGCGGTAGATGAAAGCACTTCGTCAGTGGAGTCGAGTAGCGTGAGCAATGACTGTCGGAACCAGTTGGTCTCGGTCATCTCAAACGCCTTGACCTCGTCCATCGGCCATTCGCCATGGCTGTAGCGAGTCTGGAGGTAGCACACAGGCGAGTTGCATTCTCCCGCTGAATGAGCACGGAATGTCAATCGCTTCCGTGTCTTCTTTCTCGACGACTTCGTGTTTCCATCGCTTTTCTTCGTGGCAGTGCTCTTCTTCCTGGACGCTCCGGCTCCAAGAGCCACCGTCGAATACCCACTGCGTTCGGTTGCGTCCACACTGAGCAGCCTATGAAGAGACGCGTTAGTCAGTCAAGTAGTCTCCGTCGTCACATATCAACGCATCGTGCACACGTACAAGAAGGCGATAGCGTTCACCAGCGGCGTGTGCTCGAGTATACCCACGAGTCGAGTGAGCAGGTACAACGCCAGTCGCGTGGATATCCGCTGAGGCGGCGGGTTGCAGTTGGGCAAAATGCTCACGGCCAAAAAGTGTTTGACATGGCGCGAGTACAGGAGATCGCCGACCTTGTAGCAGAGCTCGGGCAGGTTCACGTCCAAAATGTCTTGCAGGTAGTAGCAGTGATCGATGTACGCGTCCACCGCTTCCTCGAGCTTGTCGTTCACAGCGGTCGCGGTCGGGGTCCAGATATTGAGCAGCCCTTGAATCTTGAGTGCCATCTCGTTGGCGTACTCGACGATGTCGGCAAAGTATGCCATCTTCTGGTACTCGAGCAAGAAGCGGCGGAGTCGGTCGTCTTGAACCTTGAGCACGTTGAGCATCAGCGTCTTGACGGCCACTTTGATCATGGTCTCGGAGCAGCGGCCGAAGCGAAGTGCCTGCGCATACAACGGGAAGGAGTTGCTTGTGGAGTCGAAAAAGAACTGGACCGTGTCCTCGTTCAGCCGCAGCGACAGCGCCTTGAGCAGCGTGACAAACCAGTCGCGCACGTCGTCGTCACGGTCGTAGGCGAGTGGGCACTCGAGCAGCTTGTTGATGTAGTTGTTGGACAGCAGATAGTAGAGCGACGTCCGCGTCGTGATGTTCTGGATGAGGATACTCAGTGTCTGGAGTAACTGGACTTGGACCGCGACGCTGGGGGATGACTGGCCCAGTTGAACAAGCAGCGCGAGGATATTCTTCTCGCAAAAGTAGTCGAAGAATACACCAACGCTCGCGGTGGATGCCTCGAATTCCACGGACGGTGGCGACGTGGGTGTGCCTGCGTTCGTGCGGTTCTGGTCTGAATAGATGAGGAACTCGGAGAGCACTCGTAGCAGCTCGACGATGTCGGCGTCAGGCAGCTCTGAGTAGCGCTGCAGTTGCTGGTGAAGGTACTGCATGTTGGCGAATGTGAACTCTCGTTTACCACCGAGTAACCCACCGAAGCGCGCGCGACCGAGCAACCCTCCGCCCCCACCACTACCAGCACTGTTACCATTGTTCCCTCCCAGCAGCCATGACCACATCTCGTCGTAGGCGAGTCGATCTCGGCAGTCTTCTCAGGTCGGTTCGCAATGACGTTCACGCTGAGGAAGTGCAACCCCCGCAGTGCCCCTCGTTATAATGACGGTCTTCTAATGAGAGGAATAAAGTAATGTGCCATCACCAATCCAACCAAGTTGGTCAAAATGGATGTTGCCACGCACTCGTCGACGACATTTGCGCAGTTGCCGCTGCGATCCGAGCTCAAGCATGCACTGCAATGTATGGGATTCCATGTACCTTCGCCTATCCAGCTGAAGGCGTTGCCGCTGTCTCTCTTCGGCAGCGACGTGATTGGTCAGGCAAAGTCGGGGACGGGGAAGACTGCAGTGTTCGGGATCACTGCGATTGAGCATGCGATAGACAGACTGCAGCGTCGCGTGAAATCCGATGCATCACGAGATCCGTTTTCCTTGATACTGGCACCCACGCGCGAGATCGCTGTGCAGATTGATACAGTACTACGCGAGTTATTACGTGGGATTGAGAACGTGGTCATTGCGACCTTCATCGGCGGACTGCCACTCGCCAACGATAAGGTGAGAAGCGATGATGGTGGCAATACGTATGTAACACTGACCAGCCAACAGCGCAAGCTCCAAGTAGGGTGCCATATAGCAGTGGGCACGCCCGGCCGCGTTCGATGGCTCATGGAAGACGGACTGCTCAACCCCAAGTCGATCCGATTACTCGTGCTTGACGAAGTTGATAAGCTTCTCGGTGGAGAGTTCACAAGCGATGTAAGCTTCTTCCAGCCTAGTGCTTGGTATGACTGTACTCGAGGCTCTGACTTCGAGGGATGTGTGATAGATCGAAGCCATCGTCGCTGCTCTACCAGAACGACGACAGGTACAAGGTGGTTGGAGGCCATTGTGGTGGAGGATACGCATCCTCACCCGTAGCTTGTCCACAGACCTTAGCACTCTCTGCTACATTTACACCAGAGCAACTCGTTGCTGTCGTTCGCATGATGCGAGACCCACAGGTATTCGAATGAGGGCCATGGTTGAGTTAAGTGCTGGCTGACCCTCTCGTTCGTCGCAGGTCGTACGCGTGCGAGGCCCAGAGAACATCACGGTCGAGCACGTGCTCTCGAGCGATTCATTTCTTGAGAACTGGATTGATGAAGAGAAGAAGAACGAGCCCGAGGTCTGGCTACGCCACGTTCGTCAGTTCTACCGTGTCGTACCCGCATCGAGTAGTGGAGCGGGCGACCCTCTGAGCATCCGACCAAAGCTGATCGAGCTCGCAAACTTGCTGGCTGACATCGCCTTCAACCAGTGCATCGTGTTCTGCAACGACAAGTTCCGTGCCGAGGCCCTGGCCACCGCTCTCGAGAGTCAAGGCTGGCCAGCGGCCGCTATCACGGGCGCACAATCGCAGCTAACACGCAATCACGTGATGGACCAGTTTCGTTCGATGGCACTACGCATACTCGTATCAACGGACCTGACTGCGCGTGGCATCGACGTGGATAAGGTGAACTTCGTGATGAACCTTGACCTGCCCCGCGAGCCAGCAACCTACTTGCATCGAGTCGGTCGCACTGGACGCTTCGGTGGAAAGATATCCTTTTGAACGATCTGTGGATGCAGGGAAGGAGATCCGATGTGCATGACTGAAACGTATCCTTAACCATGTTGGTGTTTTTTTGGTGTAGCACGGCTTGGGTATCACGCTCGTCACCGAGAGCGAAGTAGAAGGTATCCAGTTACTCACGCGGGTGTTCAAGATGTCGGTCGACAGGTTGCCGCATCCCGCACCACGAGATATACGCGACTACGTTGCCAACGAAGACGATAGTGCTGTTGATGACAGCCTCGCGAACGATGAAACTGAAGTACCCGAAGCTGATAGGCCAGTGCTGCCGATGGATGCTTCGGTTTCGCTGGGCGACCAAGGTGCAACACGGCGTGAAGATGTCAGCAGCGCTGTTCGCGACTCCGCGCGACAGAATCTTCCCACCCACGCATGGAATGGCGAGCGACGTGCGCCGTCGCGTGCGCTCGCATGGGAGGAACATTGCTACTCGCACTGGCGATCCCTTCTCTCCTGAATCAAGGAGTCCTGATCGTTGAGCTGGGATGGCTACACAACTGAACCCAATCGCAATCATCGTGCTCTATTTGCGTCTATATACGTAATTAAATCAACCTAGACTTCTATTTTCGATCATTTTGGAGCAATGGTTTTTTGGGTCTTTTCGCAGTTCCACTCCATGATTCCGTGCCCCCCGACGCCAGCAGACGAGGAGGCGAAGGCAGCGGCTCAGTCACTTGAAGCAAGCGGCGCGGCGACGACGAGCGGCGGCGTGAACGTGCAGCCTGCTTGCTGAAGACTGACGGCGCGAAAAGTGCAACCGTACATACCTTGCCCCGCGTCGTTCTTCACTTCCTTCGCCCGCAAGATAGAGAGCAGTCAGTCGTCCCGCGTGTTGAAGCACACACCCAGCAGCCATCATTTCGAATAAGAACTCGTCCCACCACCAGCAGCTCACCTCCGTCGCCGCGATGACCGGAAGCAAGCGGGAGCAGGAACGCACGCCGCTGCCGAATCCGCTACAGGACTTTATGTCGGCGAAGGAGGTCGCGCAGAAGCGCCTCGTGCGCCGCCAGTTTAGTGGCGCGCAGAGTGAGCGTGACCTGCACACCGCTCGCGCTGCGAATGGTCACCACCGCTTCGGCACCAGTGTGAGCATGGCATCGATGGGAAGCCCGGTTTCCTCGAGTACCAACAACAGCCCGCGTTGCTCGACGCCGTCGTCCACGAACGACCAAGACCTCATCCTCAAGGTCGTGCTCATCGGCGACTCGGGCGTGGGCAAGTCGAATCTCGTCCTGCGCTTCGCCAAGAACAAGTACGTCGCTACCACCAAGCAGACGATCGGGTTTGAGTTTGCCACCAAGACCGTCCGTGTCGGCGAGCGCCGATTCAAGGCGCAGATCTGGGACACGGCTGGCCAGGACCGGTTCCAATCCCTCACCGCCGCGTACTACCGCAACGCTGTCGGCGCCATGATCGTATACGACGTGACGAATCGCGCCTCGTTTGAGAACGTGACCAAGTGGCTCGCGCAGGTCCATGAGCACTCGCACGAGAGCCTCGTGCTGGTGCTCGTGGGCAACAAGTGTGATCTAGCTCACATTCCGAACGCCCGCCAAGTGTCGACGCTCGAGGCTGCGCGCTTCGCCGCCGTGCACTCGATGGAGTTCGTGGAGACGTCGGCGATGGACGCGACCAACGTCATCGACGCGTTCAAGAAGATCATCATGCCCGTCGGTCGGCTGCTCTCGCCCTCGGACCACTCGCACAACATCGTTCGGCTGCCACAAGGCTGGCGACGCGTGCTCTCTCGAACACGGTAGGACCTTGCATTCGCTCACTTGCTGTCACTAGTAGCCCGTCATTGTGGGGGCTAATGCATCCATCTTGTACCATGCAGACCCGGCGAGTATTCGTACGAGAACCAGTACACACGTGAGCGCATCGCGTTCGCGCCAAAGGAGCCGGCCAAGCCATCCCAGCAGAGCTTCCGTCCGTCGGGCACGATCGGCAGCCCATCCAAGATCACCATGACGAGAGAGAGCCTCCAGCTGCAGCACCAGAAGATCATGCTCGCGCAGACCCAGGCACAGCAGTGCGGCTCGTGCAACCCGTGCGCCATCATGTGACTTGGCTCTCTCTCTCTCTGTCTGCACGTGGCTCGAGTGTAGGATGCCGTTTAATTTATTCATTCAAGGTGCTGGCTGTGTCTGCGAGCGAACCAAGTAGTACTACAGGAGTAAGGTGGTTGAAACTCTGGTTCAGTGGAGCCGATCGTATCTGTATTGAATCTACTTGTTGTTGCGGCGCAGCGTGAAGACGGTGGCCGCGAGCGCGGCCGCAACGATCGCCAGCGACGCGTACTGCAGCTCTGGCCGCACGGTGATCCACCAGCACCCACCGTTCGCAGCCTTGGCCGGCTTGGCACCATTCGCGGCCCTCCGCTTCTGGGTAGTCTCCGTGATGAGCGACGCTACCGCCGTGGTCGCGTTGTCACACAGCACCGAGCGGGTCGGCAGCTTCTCCAGTGCCTTGAGCAGTGCGTGCTGTTCGATCTCCGACTCGTTCACGCCCAGCGCCTTGGACACGACGGGCAGGAACTTGCCGTAGTGGGCCGTGCCCACCACGACGACCGCTGCGTCCTTGCGGTCTGCGAGCTGCTCGAAGCCAAAGCGCTCGGCCGCCGCGGCGCCAATCGCCGTGTGCGGGTCAAAGAGGTAGCCGTGGACTTTTCGATACTGGTCGATCGTGGTGTTGACCTCTGGTTCGAGGATGGCGTACGAGGCCATTTCGTCCTGCGCCTTCTCGAGGAGCTCGCCCGAGATGGTGAGTTCCCCCGTCTTCTCAAAGCCCTGCATCCAGCCACGAAGAACCGACGCATTCTCGCCGCTGAGCGCAAAGAGGTAGCGCTCAAAGTTACTCGAGACACAGATATCCATGGACGGCGAGGTCGTGTGGTGGATCTGGTAGCGGTGGTACTTGCCCGTGGAGAAGAAACGGTGGAGGATGTCGTTCTCGTTGGTGGCGACGATCAGTTTGTCGATCGGGATGCCCAGTTTCTTGGCGTAAAAACCCGCGAGGATGTCGCCAAAATTGCCCGTGGGCACCGAGAACGATACGTGCTCGACGCCTTGCTCCTTGACGCGAAAGTAGGCGTACACGTAGTACACAATCTGTGCAAGGATGCGCGCCCAGTTGATCGAGTTGACGGCGCCGAGGCTGTACTTGCCTTTAAAAGCCGCGTCGGCGAAGAGGTCCTTGACGATCGCCTGGCAGTCGTCAAAAGTGCCGCGCACTTGGACGTTGTGGATGTTGTCATCCAGCACGGTGGTCATCTGCCGCTCCTGGATCTGGCTCACGCGGCCGTGAGGGAAGAGGATGAAGGCCTCGATGTTCTCCTTGTTGCGCAGGCCGTAGATCGCAGACGAGCCCGTGTCGCCCGACGTGGCGCCGACCACAGTGATCGCGTGCTTTGGCTCATCGGGCTGCTTGCCTGCGTTCTTGCGCTTGAGGAAAAACTCAAAGAGGTTGCCCAAGAACTGCAGCGCGATGTCCTTGAAGGCGAACGTCGGGCCGTGGAAGAGCTCCAGCACAAAGAGCTGGTCCGTGACCTTGACCACGGGCGCGGTCTCTTTGTCGCGGAACGTCTTGTCGTTGTAGCTGCGGTGGACGAGCGACTCGAGCTCGCTGGTCGAGAGCTCGCTCTCGTCGATGAAGAGTCGCATGACCTTGACCGCCAGCGCCTGGTACGACAGCTTGGCCCAGTGCTTGAGCGCGTTCGGCGGCAGCGTCGGGAACTGGTCCGCCTCGGGCAGCAGCAGACCGCGGTCCGACGCGAGCCCCGTGAGCACCGCCTCTTCGAACGACAAGCCGTGGACGCCGCCGCGGGTGCTACGATACTTGACCATGATGCTGCGTGGTTCGAGTGTGGAGGTGTGAATGTGGTCGTGGAGGCAGGAGTGGTGGTTCAGGACGACGAGGAGGATCGACGAGTGCTGCGCATGACGCGACCCACCGACGGCGTGCGTCTATTGCGGACCGAGAGTGTTTGCGCAGCTTCTGGTTTGGGCAATCTTTGGGACCAGTTATGGTGCGCTTCCGCAACGTAGAGAAAAGATAGCTATTTACAGATCTAGGCATAAATGGCTACAGTTCCTGTGCTGGTGGTGCTGAGCTGGCTTGTTCGCTGGCATCCACGACAGTATCCTGCGAAACGGGAGGCTCGCCACTAGTAGCATTCCCTTCCACATCTACGGTTGTCGTAGTCGGTGGATCTTCGTCGGGAGTACCGGTACTGCTTGCTGGTTCGTCTTGCGGTAGCTCTTCGACGTAATTGGACGGGAAAATGCCGCGGGTGCCGTCGCAGCTCTCACCGTACCACCAGTCTGCGTTCTCCTTGATCAGCACGCGCACAAGCTCACCAACAGCCAAGTTGAGTTCGTCTGAGTTCTCTGCCTTGAAGTCGTGCTTGGCTCGGCATTGGGCGATCACTGTGACAGGTACAGACGGAGTCTTTGGTGGCTCTGTGTCAGTTGGATCCTTGGACTCTCGGTCTGAGCTGCGCTCACGGTACTGCCGTGACACTTGGCGAGGCGATGGATGACTGTTGTTGGGCTTCGCTGATCCAGCAGGCGGGACAGGGCTGGCAAGGAAGTCACCGTTGCCGTCGGTGTCATCCCCTTGCTGCAACCTGAACTGCTGCTTTCGCCTGGGCTCCTTCCGTGGTGATGCAAGTGCAGGATCGCCAGCAACACAGCGCCACTGGATTAGTGTGCCATCGTCTCCACCAGCCGTAAGTACATAACGATCGTTGAACGAGAAGCACACCGCGGAAATCAGTGATGAGTGGGCGTGGTACGTCTTGCTTTTGGAGCCGCGCGGCACTGGCCATCGGAACAGCCGCAACGTGTTTCTGTTCGCGACGGCCACGAGCGGTTCCCGTTGCTGGACTTCAATAGATGATTCTTCTTCGTCTGAAGCTGTCGTTCGCACTGACGAGGTCGAGACTGCTGCTATATCGACCAGGTTAGACGAGTCTTCCGGCCAGATCCCAGCAGTTGCCCAACCAAACACGCACGTCCATTTTGCCCACTGTTTGTCGCGCGCTTGGAATGCGTCTGTGATTTGCTTCATGCCACCACTGGTTCTCGACCAAAACAAGACTTCTCCATCAGCTGCGTTGCTCTGGAGCACGTCGCCATCAACGCTCCAGGTCAGTTGAGTGACAGCACTCGAGTGGCCTTCACAGACGTGAAGCTTCTTGAACCCATTCTTCACGTCGAACACGTAGATGAACGTGTCTTTCGCTCCCACGGCAAGCACGTCAGCGTTTGGATCATACTTGACAATCATGGGTGTGCACTGGGACGGAACGGGCCCTTCCGAATCGCCTCTGTTCACGGCGATGTGAGCTTTGATCATTTTTCGCTTGAGAACGCGCAGTTCTGGATACGAAACGATGAGTAACTCGCCATTGCACATCGTGATTGCGATTTCGTCACCGAACGGATGAAACTCCATACTTGTCGGCTTGATTGGGAACGCCATAGGCTTCTCGCCACCGATGAAAACACGACGCTTGCACGAGTGTCGCCGTAGATCCCAGACGGTGAGGTAGCCGTCGTAGGATACAGACACTACCTCCTCCTTGGATGGATGACACGTGCATGCCGCCATCGCGCCGGAACGACCCTCGAAAACCAACACCCAGTCACCGGTGATCACGTTGAGTTCCCAAACTGCATTTGCACTGGTTCCGACGACGACATGCTTCCCGTCATCTTTCCACGCTACGCTTGTCGGCTTGGGAGCGAAAGGCGATGGCAAGCTGCTCGTCTCATCTGGATGTTGAGCGGGTAACTTGAATACCTTTGTTGATTCGTCGAGTGGAAACAAGCCGTGAGAGCCTTCGGACAACGTGCCAGTGAGCGGGGTGAAGATCCCCTGCATGTTGACCCCGGGCACACGAACAGGTTGCTTGAGCTGGCACTTCCACAGTACCAAACGGCCGTCTGCTCCTGCAGAGATGATGAGATTGCTCTTCTTGCAATAGGCCAACTGGTGCACGCAGCCTTGGTGCGCAAACGGTCCACTGTACTTCAGTTCGGCGAGGCGAGCGAGCAACGTCGCTGAGTTAGGCTTGACTTGAAGTCGTTTGTGGATTCCATCGATCTCGACTTGGACCGCTTTCGACATCTTGAACCGATTACCAGTTTCAACATCGTGCGGAACCACTTCGACAAGCCTCGCACTTGGTTCGTACAGGATCTTCTCGAGAACCAGTTCATTGATCTCAGCGTCGGTGTACTCATCAGGTATCTCCCACCACTTGGCTGGCTCTTTGTCGCGATTGGCAACGGGAACATCATCAATGTCGGGGCCGCGACGTGGCTGCCAGAAGACGCATAGATCACCTTTGACCGTTCCGGCGATAATTCTTCCAAATGAATGGTCATTTGCGTCTGTAGCCACGAGCTCGCGTGCTTGATCGTCGTACAGATACAGTGGAGGCGAGTCGTCCACAAATGTGAGGCTTGTGAAATCCTGCACATCGAGCCGCCCATGGAAGGATGGGACATTGCCCTCAAGTTTCCAAACACGCTCCTGCAGCGCTGGTGGCTGAAGACGAGCTGGTCCACCGAATGAAGAGCCGCAGAATGCGCTCTCTTCGCTCTCTGCGTTCGGGGGCTGCGAGAACTCTGTTCTCGTGAGCGTCCAAAATCTGATGTGCCTGACACCGCAGCTGACGATAGTGTAGCAAACGTCGTCATCTTGTAGGGCTTGGCCTGGTTTCTTCCCTCGCTTTGTTTCAGGGCGACCGTATGCTTGGTATGGGTTGAACGCTATCGTGTGTACCCGGAAGCTGTGGCCGCGAGCAGTCACGAGCAGGTTCTGTTCTCGCCAGTCGTGGATGCAGATGGTATTATACATGTCGCCCCCCAGCGATGCTACCAGTTTTCCATCGTGGGAAAAACTGATGGATCGGACTGCAACGGTATGTCCCCGTAGACACGCAAACCGCTTTCCGAGTGGTTCATCGTTCGCATCCCATACAAGCACGAATGTCTCGCGACCAGCTTGACCCGAGGCAACCATGTGTCGGTTGGGATGGACAGCTATGCTCGTGACTTGGTTTGTATGCTCTCGGAAGTAGCGCTGAGTGTTGTTTTCCTTGGAGTACAGAATGATCAAGGTCGCCGCGAACCACATGATCTCTCTGGAGCTCAGGTACGACATGTTGCTCGAAATGCTTGTGTACGATGATATCGCCCCTGCATTCGACTGGGTGAGATTGCTGGAGGCCGAGACACCATTGTTCACACCGTACACGAATTCCAGCTCAAGTGAAGATGCTGGGGCGGGCTGTGCCACGAGTGGCAGCACATCGTTGGATGCTGGATCGTCATAGATACTGGGAGCAAACACGTTGCTTCGGCACTGCGGATAGCGGACGAGTGCGTTCTCGTACATCTGCTGCTTCTGTTGGCTTGCAAGCAAGAATTGCAATCCGTCGACTCGCTTCTCTATATGCGCGACGCGTGGAAGCTTCTTATCTGTATTCGCCCGGTTCAGCAATCAGTCACACGACCACTCTTCAGGAAATGGCAATAACAGGCGCTCACCGAACACGATTTTGCCTTCTTGGCGAGCGTCGGATGGAACGCCTTCTGCTTGCGGAAGTGTGCCGCTGATGTTGCGATTGAGCTGCTGCTGCAGTTTCTTACGAGCCTTGAGACCACTCAGCCTGCCACACGCCCCATGAATGAGAAGATACGAGTGTATCACACGAACCAATTGACTTACTTTGGCAGACGAGATGGAGATGTTGGAGCGCCAACGGTGACCGGGGCAATGTTTCCTGCTGTCGTGATCGGATGGACTGCCACTGGTGCTGTGGGATGGATCTCGCGTGTCTTGCCGATGCTCTTCATCCACGATCGCTTTGCTTGGACATTCATCGTCATCTCTTCGAACTCTTGGAACACTTTTGTCATCTGCGATTTCATAGCGTCGAGGACATCCGTGCGATTTTTCAGTTGGCGATCGATCTCGCCCGTGACGAGATCGGTCAGCTGGTCAGACTCAAGTTCCTTGTCACCTGAAGGGTGCAACACATCGTCAGCATCGATGCATCTCTGCGTGAAAATCCTGTGCACGTACTCATGCCGCTAGGTTTTGTGCCATGCACCTGTGCTACTTGTGTTGAGTGCCTGTTCACGCTCCAAGTGTCGCCATTTCCATCTCGCTTCCTAAGAATAGGTTCATGAGGTAGTGACCTCGGTTGAAGTCACTCCCTCGAGGGATCAACCCACTTCTCCCCACTCGTTTAGTGTGGTCCACACAGAGGGCCATCTGAAAATCCACCCACGACGTGCAACAAGCGAAGGAGAGAGAAGCGATCGACCACCATGCCGGGACTCGAGGAGCGCATCGCGCTCTTGCTGGACAAGGTGAGCATCAACGTAGCACTCTTAGCTGACAGGGGGAGGGGAGTGGTCTGACGTATGATTTCGGTTCTGCGTACCTTGTAGACGACAGATTATGACAAGGACGAGCGATACATGGCGACCTCGGATCTGTGCAATGAGTTGAACAACAACGTCGAGCTCGGATCGTTCTTGGAGTCCAAGTGCGTTGTCAATATTGTGATCTGTGTATCGAGCTTGTAGTGCCTGATCCGTGTGTGCAGGGTGTGCGCTGCCGTGCTCAAGCAGCTTGATGACAAGTCGAATGACGTGCAGTCAATTGCTGTCAAGTGGTAGGCACCCGATCCATTCCTCCCATTCATTCACTGCATGTATAGCTGACAGGGTTTCCTCTTTGATTCGCTAGCCTCGGCATCGTCGTCACCAAGGTACAGGACGCGCAGGTGGCCGACATCTGCAAGAAGCTGAGCGACCTCATTCTCCACGGCAAGCCGGAGCTGCGCGACATTTACGCGATCGGGCTCAAGACTATTCTCGCAGACGTCTCTCCTAAAACTGGCGCGCTCGTCGCGACCAATCTGTGCGAGCGACTGCTGCCTGGCATCACCAAGGACGCCGACACGCCGGTCAAGGCCGAGACGTTGGACATTCTCACCGACCTGCTGCGCCGATTCGGACACGCGTGTGCGACCGAGCACGAACAGATCATGAAGTCGCTCGTGGTGTTGCTGAACGACGCGTCGCCGCTCGTGCGCAAGCGCGCCACTGCGTGTGTGGGATCGCTCGGTGTCATGGCGTCGGATCCGCTGCTCACGCGTCTCGTCGAGCACCTGATTAATGGCATCCAGAACAAGTCGGGTGCGACAGACAAGCGGACGTTGATCCAGGCGGTGGGAACGCTGTCGCGCTCGGCTGGCCACCGTCTTGGCGGTCATTTGGATGCGATCATCCCTATCTTGGCCGACTTTTGCGGTGACGCGGACAACGAATCGATGCAGAACGAGTCCTCGGATGAGCTGCGCGAGAACTGCTTCCAGGCGTTTGAAAGCTTCATCTTGCGCTGCCATGACGGCATCACGTCGCACATTGAACGCATCCTCAAGCTTGTTGTCGTCTTCAGCAAGTACGACCCGAACTACAACTACGGAGACTCGGACGAAGATGGTGATGAACCCATGGACGAAGACGAAGAAGAATACAGCGACGTCGACGACGAGGGCGACTACAGTGATGATGACGACACTAGCTGGAAGGTGCGCCGCGCTGCGTTGCGGGTGCTTGCGGCACTGATCTCGTCGCGACCAGAGCTTCTGGAGCATCTCCACACGACGAGCTGCCCGTTGTTGATCAGCCGCTTCAAGGAGCGCGAGGAGAATGTGCGCATCGAGGTGTTTGGTGTCTTTGCTGAGCTGCTCGGCGCGACACGCAAGGCTCTCCCTGCTGATGGACTCCCTCCGTCGCTCGCTGTGGGAAATGTCGTGTCGAACCTGAAGCAACGTACGAAGGCCATCATCCTTGCGGCAAACAAGCAGTTCGGGCCGAAGGCGTCGGTCGCATCCCGTTGCGCTGTTCTCAGCTTGCTGACCGAGCTCACGCTCGTTCTGCGTGGCCAGCTCGATGATTTCGTGGACGGTTTGATGCCAAACTTGATTCGCGCAGCCGAAGATAAACACTCGGATCTGAAGCTTGACACGCTTGTGTTTTTGCGCCAGTACGTGGATTCCCATGACGCGGCGTCATTTGCCAAGCATGCGCAGTCGCTGGTTGACGTGACCCAGAAAGCGATCAGTGGTGATTGGTACAAGACCGTCGCGAAGGCCCTCGGCTTGATCGAGTCCCTTGTTCATGTCATCCGCCCAGATGCTGCTGCTCAGTCGCCCCCTGCGAAGAAGTATGCGAACATACTCTTCGATTTGGTTCTTCCAAGCCTCAAGGCGAGCGACATTGATCAGGAGATTAAGGAGGCGGCTTTGAGCTGTGTGGGCCAGCTCGTGGCTCGCACTGGAGACGAGCTTGGTGGTCGTGTCAGTGAAGTCTACCCACTGCTGATCGAGCGTCTGAACAACGAGATCACCCGTGTGCAGAGCATGAAGGCTATTGCTGCTATTGCTCGCTCGCCGCTTCGAATTGATCTCAGTCCGATCTTGTCGGACGTGACAGCGGCGCTCTCCCAGTTGTTGCGCCAACACTCGCGCACACTCAAACAGGCGACGCTGGACTCGCTGAATGACATTGTCGTTCACCAGGGATCTCTTCTAAAGCCGGAACTCCTTGCTGACGTCGTGTCTGACGCCTCGGCCCTACTCACGGACAGCGATCTCCAATTGTGCCGTCTGGGTCTCACCCTCATCTCGAACGTTCTCAAGGCGAACCCAAGTGTTGCAGGCTCCGCTGCGGTGAACCAGGCTGCGGTGACCAACGTGCTTGCTCTTGCACAGAGCGCAATGATCCAGGGAGTGACACTCGAGGCTCTGAAGTCGTTCTTCGCGCAGTTGACCCAGCTCTGCGGATTCGCCAGTCTCTTTTCGTCGCTCACGACGCAGACGGGCGATCTTTCGCGCCAGGCTACCGTGAACGTCGCTCGTTGCGTCGCGTCAGTGTGCTTGGCAGCGTCGCCTGCTGATCGTCAGAGTGCGTTCGCTAGGTTTGCGCAAGAGATCCAGCACGGTTCTTCCGACAAGAACCGAATCCTGGCGATGTACTGCCTTGGTGAGTTCGGTCGCGTGATTTCAATCTCCACTGGAGGCTACCAAGATGTCAAGCCTGTCATCCTGGAAAACTTCAACTCATCCAACGAAGATATCAAGTCAGCTGCCGCGTATGCTCTCGGCAGCATCTGCGTTGGCAACAAATCGGAGTACCTGGGGACGATCGTTCAAGGCCTGGAGCAGGGCAAGACCCCATACCTTCTCCTGACTGCCTTGCGTGAAGTCATCGCGCACCACGGTACCAGTGTGGACGACGGATTCTCGGCCTCTATTGACCGCGTCCTCCCTGTTCTCAAGCAGTTGAGCGAACGTGAAGAGGAAGGTGTCCGCAACCTGGTTGCTGCTTGTGTCGGCCGCTTGGCTATCACCGACCCTGTCAAGCTCGTTCCTGTGGTCCTCGAGCTCACGGTTTCCTCGTCGGCTCACTCACGATGGACTGGTGCGACTGGTATCAAGAACACGATGGCTGCAACCACGGCGAATGGCAACACGTCCGCAGTTGCGTCGTTGTTCCACAACATCACGCCATTCGCCAAGGCTTTGGAAGACGAAGATCTGAACGTCCGACGTGCTGCTTTGCTGGCTCTGAACACTGCTGTGCACCACCACTCGTCGTTCTTGGCTACCCACACCAAAGATGTGCTCTTCCCTGTGCTCCTGAAGGCGACCGAAGTCAAGCTCGAGCGTGTGGTCGACCTCGGTCCATTCAAGCACAAGGTCGACGATGGTTTGCCGCTGCGCAAGGCGGCTTTCGCCTGTGTGGACACGCTGCTTGACGTGCTGCCACAACAGTTGGACATTGCAGCGTTTTTCCCGTACCTCCAGCTCGGCCTCAAGGATCAGGATGATGTCCAGATGCTTTGCCACCAGATTCTGACCAAGATCTGTATGCTCAAGCCAGGCTCGATCGCGAGCTCGTTGGATCTGATTCTGGAGCCACTTGAAAAGACGGTCAACAAAAAGATCAAGGAGGATCAGGTCGGCACCGAAGTGGAGCGTACCAAGGATTTGGTACGCAGTGGTCTGCGTGTCGTCGAGGCCCTGAGCCGCGTGCGGGACACGGAGACCCACCCCAAGTTCCACGCGTTCCACGAGAGCATCAAGAAGAACACTGCGCTGGTGAAGCTTCTCGAAGAGGTCAAGAGCGAGTAAGTTTGGTCCGTAGCCAAGCATGTCGCTTTCTTCTACAGTTCGTCCTGCATCAACTTGTCTGCATCGTTTGCCCCTCGCTGTTTTGTGCCTTTGCCTTTGCGTTTCTTGCTCGCCTTCTTGGTGGCTCCTCCCTTCCGCTTGCCCTTGGTGTCTCCCACATCGTCGTCAGGCGTGAACCGCTGGCTGTTCCATTCATACTCGACGACTTCGTGCTGCTCGCGAAGGAACGAGCGCAGCTCGGGCATGAACATGCCCTTTTGCATCCCGATGAGCACCTTGCGCGGCTCAATCTCGTAGATATTCACCTCCAGACCGCCGTTCCACAGCATCTGACATGAGCATTGACAGTAAGTGGCATTCAGTGACACCATAGTGAATATGTAGGCCATACCTCTTTCCATCGGCCAGCGAGCTCGGTCACTTGTTCATTGGTGTCGAGCGTCACAAACACCATTTGCGGGCCGAGACTTTTCGCATCGGTCGCTGATCTACATCCACATAATACACATTGCGTTAGTAAGATGGTCTTGGAGTGAAGCAGTTCGCAATGTGCATACACAGAGCTGAGTTGATCATAGTGGTCGTCCGCAGCCGAGCGCAGCTCGGGCTCGGCGTCATCGGCCGCCCACGCCTTCTCGAGCGCGTCAAAGTCGATCTCCTTGCGCCGCTGTATGGCATCCGTCGGCACAACGGCTGCAGAGAGCACGAGCGTCACGAGGAGAAGTACACGAACGACCTTGACCATAACGGTGGATCGCTTTCCAATTTCTATCGAAGCATGTTGCTTCGAAGAGCTCATATGCATTTGAGCCAATCAAATCGTTTCATTTCTAGATCAGCCAATCAGCGACCTATTTCGTGTCCCTTCAATTCTATTTATGTCGCGCGATCCGATCTGCAGCCAGCTAATTCGAGGAAGGCGCTTGTCTGCGCTACGTATGGAGCACGACTCGCATTCCGCTGGGTGTCCTGGAGACGAGGGCCAGCAGCGACGTTAGCTCACCAAGTCACTACCGCGCTGACCTGCGTCAAGCTGAATGAGCCTGTTGGTTACGTCGCCAGCGGACGACCTGGATACGAGCCATTCACCAACGTGCCAGCAGCAGGACGCCGACGACCACAGCCACTCGCGGCAGAATCCACAAACCATGCACTCCGTTGGAACTGCATTCAGTCTGCAGCTGCGTGACGTGGTCGTGCCGAGCCCAGACCGCGACCACCGCTTTGGGTCGTTCGACCAGTACACACAGAGGAAGACGAGTAGCGGCGGCGAGGCTGAAACATATCTCCATGCCAGTCCATACAAGCAACTCCACGGCGATATCCAGGTACACTAGGTGTCGCAGATTGTTGTGGTGGTGGATAGAAGCCTCATCGTAGTATGATGCTGCACAGAAACTTAAGGAGGCACTGCAAGTGATGCGCGCCGAGAAGGATAACGAGATCGCGTACCTCGAAGAGCAGCTCGCACTGCTGACGACCCGAGAGACAAACAGATCCATCGAGAACGAGTCCAAGGCCAGCAAAGTCTCTGATCCTCCACGCCTGATCCCGTGGATGCATTCCATCACCGAGAAGGGCGAGATCCAAACCAGTCGGCTGGGTCGGCACGCCAGCTTCAAGACCACCAAGGCGTTAGCCGAGATACCATCTCGGCAGCACTCACTTCTCGCTACGGCTGGAACTGGATCATCGTCACCCATAAGCTTGGTATTGGCTGAGCGTATCGCCGCGGCGTTTTTAAACCCCGTGCTGTCCTTGCCGTACTTGCACTCGATCCAGTTTGGTGCCGACCTCGTCGAACTCAGCGCACAAGCCAGTGCATTGTTTGAGACCGAGAGTCGCTGCCTCTCCCTTACCAGTCCGGCATACGTATTCGGCGACCTCCACGGCAATCTGAATGACCTCAACTTCTTCGCGTCGCACTTGTGGCGCTTCGGTTTCGGTCTTTCGGCTGGTACCTTCCTCTTCCTTGGAGACTACGTGGACCGTGGTGCGTCGTCTCTCGAATGCGTCGCGTACCTCTTCGCTCACAAGATCCTACACCCAAACAAGGTGTTTCTACTGCGTGGTAACCACGAGACGAGAGCGGTGAACGGACTCGAGGCGTACTACGGCAGCGGCTGCTTCCTCACCCAATGCCGCGAGCGATTCGGCCATGATGAAGGCTACATCGTGTGGCACCAGATCAACCACGCATTCGACCGGCTGCCCTTAGCCGCCACCATCGACGACGGCGTCTTTTGTGTCCACGGTGGTATCCCTCGGCCACCAGTCGGAGCCGAGGACTCACATCCACTTGAAGCCATCCGTCGATTACCCGTCACTGCGCCTATGGATGTACTGGACAAGCGGTTCTACGATGCCAACGCCCAGCTCACGATGGTCAGTGATCTGCTGTGGGGGGACCCAGCACGGGAAGAGCACGAGCCGGCGCTGGACCCTTCGACCGGCTTTGGCAAGAGCGTGCGTGGTGGCAACGCCGTGTGCTTTGGCTCGAAAGCGATCGACGATTTCCTCTCCGCCACCAAGTGTCAGTTCATCGTGCGGGCTCACGAGGCCGCGATGGATGGTGTGGCCGTGAGCAAGAGTGCCAAAGTGCTGACGATCTTCAGCACGTCCAAGGACCACGGGCTGGGCGACGACGCCACGTGTGGCTGTGTGTTGGTGGACCGCGACCGCATCGCTGCCATCAACCGGTCCTCCGGACAGCCACACACTGTGCGTCGCCGTCGTAGCATCACGAGCCTCCAGTTACCACCCGACGTGTTGTCGTCAACCCAAGGGCGTAGCAGCAGTGGTGGGTCTGCTGCTGGAGGGACTGGTAGCATAGGGTCGTCGACGGCGGCTTCGCACGCCTTTGCAGACGACAGGACTTCCGCCGCTAGTAGTAGTACGCATGCGAGTGGTCAGTCATCGACGATGGCGATGGGCAGGGTCAGGCGTCGCTCGTCGCACCGCGACGCCTACCCTTCGACCAGTGTGCCTCTCGTCGTGGCCACCGCAACTGCAGCAGCCCCCAGTAGGCGTGGTGGCCATGACCAGGACGACTGCGACTCGACCGACGACGAGGCCACCCCACGAGCACGAAGAGCTCAGGCGATGGTGACTGGTGGAAGCCGTCGCCGTCAACAGGGCGACGACAACAACCAGTCCGAGGACGACTGATGAATATTACTAGTACTACGGTAGTACTGTAGTAGTAGGTATTAATACTATCATGACGCAAACGAACGAACGGCTTCCTCGTTGGCGTGGTTTGTTTGGTTTGTTTGATGGGGTGTCTGTCTATTCATTCAAATCGTTCGTCAAGCGAAACACTACGTACTGTCACAGAGGGGGACCAGCAAACTTAGCCCTCGGCGGGCTTGGGCTTGGCCTCGAGCTTGAGCTGCTTGCGCACGCGCATCTTAAAGTCCGCGATCTCGCCGTCGTAGACACGGATCGACTGGTTCTCCACGAGCCAGATCTCCTTGGCCACCTGCGAGATGAGACGCATGTCGTGGGACACCAGCAGCATGCCGCCCGTGAACTGGTTGATGGCGCGCGCCAGCGCGTCGATCGACTCCATGTCCAAGTGGTTGGTCGGTTCATCGAGCAGCAGCATGTGCGCGTTCTGCTGCGCCATGTACGCAAACACGACACGCGACTTCTGGCCGTCCGAGAGCTGGCCCATGATCTGGGTCTGCTCCTCCCCCGAGATGCCATAGCGGCCCAGGTAATTGCGTACGTCCTCGACACTCTTGGTCGGGAAGAGCGAGCGGAAGTACTCGAGCGGGCACTGGGTCAGGTCCAGCACATCCACAAAGTGCTGGCTAAAGCGCGCGAGACGCAGCTTCGAGTGAGGGCGCACGTTGCCCGTCACGGGCACCAGGTCGCCCGTGATCAGCTTGAGCAGCGTGGTCTTGCCCGTGCCGTTGGCGCCCACGAGCGCGACGCGCGAATCCAAGTCCAGCCCCATCTCCACGTCCTTGTACAGCAAGGGCGCCCCAGGGTAGCCGAACGCCACGTTCTGGAACATGAGCACCGGTGGCGGCAGTCGCTCGGGGTCGGGGAACTTGAAGTCGCCGATCATCTCGGTCATGACCTTCTCGGTCAGGCCTTCCCGCACCATCTTGGCGAGCGTCTTCTCCTTGGACTGCGCCTGGCGCGCGAGCTTGGCACTACCGTGGCCGAAGCGGGCAATGTACTCCTTCATGTGCTTGATCTGGTCCTGCTCCCACTGGTACTTTTTCATCTGGTTCTCTTCCTTCTCGGCCTTGGTCTTGACGTACGTGTCGTAGTTACCACTGTACAGCTCGAGTTTCTTCTGTGTCAGGTCGATGATGTTGGTGCACACTTCGTTCATGAATTCTTGCGAGTGCGAGATCATGAGCAGGATTTTTTTCCACTTGGACAGGTAGTCTTCGAGCCAGACCACGGCCTCCATGTCCAAGTGGTTCGTCGGTTCATCCAGCAGCAGCAGCGTCGGCTGGATAAACAGCGCACGCGCCAGTGCGATACGCATGCGCCAGCCACCACTGAAATCCCTCGTCTTCTTCTGCATCATCTCGTCCGAGAACGTGAGACCACTCAAGATCGAGCGCGCACGGAGCTCGGCCGTGGCGGCGTCCATCTCTTCCAGGCGTTCGTAAATGTCCGTGAGTCGGTCCGAGATGGACGTGGCCGTGTCCTCACTGATTGACTCGTCCAGCATGAGCTCCGACAGGTCATCGGCCTCCTGCTGCAACTTGGCGCGCTCGGCATCCACCGAGAGCACGGCCTCGAGCGCCGTCATGTCGGTGGCCTCGATCTCGTGCTGGAGGTGGTAGATATCGATCGACTCGGGGATCGGCACGCCGCGCGCGCCCAGCGCATTCATGAACGTGGACTTGCCCGAGCCGTTGCGGCCAATCAGCGCATACCGACGGCCATAGTTGAGCACAATGTCCGTGTCGTCGATGAGCACCTTGCCGTGGAAGAGCAAGCTGAAGTTGGACACGTTGATGTCCTTAAAGTTGCGGTGCGTCGAGCGCGCGCTCTGCGCGTACGTGACGATGATGCCTTGCTCGGCGAGGCGGTCCGCCAACGACATGTTTTCAAACGCCGCGGCCGAGTCGGCCTTCTTCTTCTCGTCGGCGGCCGCCTTGCGTGCGTCCTTCCTGCTCGAGCGCTTCTCGCCTTTCTCCTTCTTGGCACGTGGCGGCATGGTGGCTGTCGACAATAATACGTAGTACGGTGCTTCGGGTGACTTGGGGGCTCGCGCGTCGGTCTGAAGATGCGAAACACAACTAATCGATGGGGGGCGCACTGTCGTTTCGCTCACCACCAACCAAGATCCAACCAGAGATAAACTGTGAACACACATACACTGTTCTAAGTGATGTACGGAATATGGATTTAAGGCAGCCAAGTACCTGTGAAATCGAATGAACCCGAACCAGATACTGGTGTGTGATTGGTTGATAATCCGTGGTACCGCCTCTGACGTCACAAAACCAGATCCATACCGAATCATGGGTTGATCCTTCTCGACAAGGCCTCCGAGGACAAGAAGGGCATGCATTGGATGTGAGATGACAACGAGGCCTGCAATGCCGTCGGAGTGTGCTATTACAGGCCAATGGGCAGGCCAAAATCGTCGGTGCGTCGCGCATTGGCGGTCCGCTCGGGGGCACCCGAGGGCGCGGCGGGCAGCTCATGGGTGGGAGCCAAGTAGGACGGCGTGGCTTCGGCTGGCGTTGACTCGGCTTCCTCCGCCCATTCCTCCTCGAGCCCTTCAAGCTCTGCCTCGAGCTCGCTCTCATCAATGTCCGTGCCGATGCTGCAGTCATTCACATGGATCGTTGATATCGAAGCCACCAACGATGTACAAGAAAGCCGTTCATACCCGTACGATCGCCCCATGATCTCCTGGATCTCATTCATGTCTTCAAACATGTCTGCCATGTCATCTTGGATATCCTATGGTCATCATCAACGTCGTTCGCGTCAAGCCAAGAGTCCTTTCAGAGAGCACGAAAGTCACGGTAATATACACACACCTCTAGCTCGTTCAGGTCGATCTTCTTCACCTCAACCTTGAGCTGAGCCGCTGCGCTCTTCATCGCCGACACGGTTGAAATGGTATCTCGGGAGGACTCGATCGCAAACGTTGCCTATTACAGTACACCATGGTCG
Source organism: Pythium chondricola (assembly GCA_023337575.1). Taxonomy (NCBI): domain Eukaryota; phylum Oomycota; class Peronosporomycetes; order Pythiales; family Pythiaceae; genus Pythium; species Pythium chondricola. The sequence continues at coordinate 96,252 of JAADXF010000003.1, forward strand.
ACTCAGTCTACCAACCAAAACAACCACCCATACCCACGACCATGGCACACCTGCTCCAAATTGAAGGACTGCGCGGTCAGATTATCTCGCTGTGCTTCATACATCTTCTTGCGCTTGAGAGTTTGGATCGCGCGCTGCTTGATGGCATTCTGAGCGGCTCCTTTGGTCTTGGACATCTGTGCGAAACGGACTCGAGCATTGTAAGCACTTCGGTATCCATGATCGCTCCGGAAACGCGGGACTCCATACCTGCACACGGTACTTGCGCAGCTCTTCCTCCAGTTTGTTAATCTATCATCGCCGAGAATGGAAAGATGGAAGTCGAAAATCGTCACTCAAACAGCTCCTTTGGATCTCCCACTGGCCAACTTCTAGCGACTGTACCTTCATATCGAGGTCCGTCACGCGGCCGTCGACCTTGGCGTTCACATCGGAGACGTTCACGGCCGGCACCTGGGGCTTCTTGCGTCCGAATATCCTGTTCATCGCGCTTGATCAAGTCGGCGTCTTCGAGTTCTCTTGAGTTTCGATCACTTTTGTGTCACACGAGGAATGATTGTAATTCGAGAACACATAAATGACAGTAAACGATGGTATTTGATACTACTTCCATTTGAAGGTGTGTCAACGAATTAGTTCTTGGAATTTTGACGCAGTAAAGCGTAGATTCCACCGTGTTGTGGCTTTCCCATGGACGGCGGAGGAGAGGTCTGTAAATATCTTGTCAAAACCAGGTGGAAGTTGTCATGAGAGCAACTTCAAAAGCTCACCATAGACGAGAACGTCGAAGGCGACGCTACAAAAGCACCGTACCACATCACAATCAGTGCACACCGGACCCGCACGGAAAACTATGAGCACGAGACTTACCTTCAGGTCCCCGTGGGCTCATTAAGTCTTCGACGAGTGTCGGCTCTTGTTCTGGTGGTCGGTTCTTGAGCAGCAGAGAGTAGATTCCTCCGTGCCGAGGCTTTGATCGTGACTCGGCCAAGATCGTTTGTCTACCTGGGGTTCTGGCATGAGGCTGTGGTGATCTCTTAGGTACTCGAAGATTCTGCCGGCTCATTGTCGGTGGGCCATGTTGGTTCGTGGCTCCATTGTCGTCGTGTGCATGAGGACTTGCTGCCACCAGGCCACCGCTGGGGTCATCATCTTGAGTGTGGCCTGCTGCTGAGTGAATTCGCGGATCCTCTTCCATGGACTCGCGGCGATCTTGGACTTCTCCTAGTGAGACTGGCGAGGCCAGATCTACTTCACCACTGTCTGAGTGTGCTGGAGACGCCACGAATGGCTGGATGTGATCTGTGGGTGAGGTCAAGTCAAAGTCGGGATGCCTCCGACCGGAAGCTGCCATGAGGTGACTCAGAGCTTGGCCGAGTCCACGACTATGGATGGTACGGTTTGGCTCGTAATATTGGGCCTCGGGCTCCTCCCGCTCGACTTCGTGGAGGTCCTTTGTGCTCTTGTCATCATCTTTCGGGATATCTTCGTCGTCCCATTGCTGTGTTGTGCCGTGAGGACTCAGCATCGCCTATAAGCACGTGTACGTGTAGTGTGACTGTGTCAGACTGACCAGTAGGTATGAGAGGAGTTGTAGCGTACCAGCAGCTCGAGCGAGATGTGCTCCATCGAGAAACCAGCTTCTGCAGAGTGCTGATTGTCCTCATCTTTTGGCTCGGTGTCTCTAACAAGGCTGCCGAGAGGCGACGGTCGATTCAGCTGTCGAGGTGCCCTCAACCGTGGTAGCTGCGCAGGATCACCAAGCACCGGCTCCTGGTTCAGTGCCCTCACGATGCTCGCTGCTTCTTGAGAACTGGGCCTCCGGCTCAGTCTTCCGTCTACCCCATGCTTCGTCATTGCGGCTGGCTTGCAACTGACTGCGCTGGGTTGAATGAAATGTGGCGCGGCCGTCTAGGTGTTCTTCAACGAAGTGGCCACGAAGAGACACGAGTGTTTCTCAGACTCAGATACAGCATCAGAATAGTTGACACTTTGCTGAAAGAATCGAGACGCAAGTTGGTGAGCTGCAACAACGAAAATGGGATTGCTGAGCATCTTGAAGAAGGTCAAGGAGAAGGAGAAGGAGCTCCGCATCCTCATGCTGTACAGTAGATGGCTTGTATTATCCGGAATGGGAGATAACGGGTGGCTCTGACATAGCGTCTGATGCCCAGCGGGCTCGACAATGCAGGCAAGACGACGATCTTGAAGAAGTTCATGGGCGAGGACATTACGCAGATCTCCCCCACACTCGGCTTTGACATTCAAACGCTCGAGTTCAAGGAGTGGGTACCAATGGATGAGGGATTTTACACAGGCCTCAGCGCTGACTGGCGTTCGCCACAGGTTCAAATTGAACGTCTGGGATGTCGGAGGACAGCAAACCATTCGCTCCTACTGGCGAAACTATTTTGAACAGGTACGCGCAACTCGGATGCGTGCTGAGCCATACTAAGCAGAGTTCTTATTCGGATCTGGCGTGATTCCTCCGTACGGTTCCACGCAACACAGACGGATGGGCTAGTCTGGGTCGTTGATAGCGCCGACCGGCGTCGCCTTGAAGACTGTCGTCAAGAGCTCCAGAAACTGTTGGCGCAAGAGGTAAAGGCGGTCAGTACCAAAAGATCGAAAGGTCTGTGTCAGCTCTCAAATCTGCGCGTGCTGGTCATATGGCGATTCCGTCGTGATAGAAACTCGCTGGTGCGACGCTGCTGATCTTCGCGAACAAGCAGGACCTACCCGGGGCGCTGTCGGCGTCCGAGATCGCCGACGTACTTGAGCTGCGCTCTGAGCAGTTTTCCACCCGCCACTGGAGCATTTTATCGTGCAGTGCGTTCACGGGTGACGGCCTGATGGACGGTATCGAGTGGCTCGTTGGCGACATCGCGAGTCGCATCTTTCTCATGGAGTAACCAATCTACTGATTTAACAGCATAACACAAGAGCACTTCGCTGTTACACTACTAAAATCAGTATACTAGTCCAGCGTCGCTGTACTAGTATACTGATTTGAATGCGTCATTTGAGCAGCAATGAACGAGCGGAATGCCGCGCTCGCGGCGGCGCTGGTGCCAACCACGTATATCCACCAGGGCCTCGACGCGCTGCGCAACCGTGAGCAGCTACTGACGAATCTGCTCTCTCAGCGCCGTGTGCCCGACGAAGGATGGGACGAACTCTCCATTGAGCTGCTCCTGCAGCAGCTCGCAGCGATGGACAGCAACAATTTTCGCACCAACATCGGCGCGGGCGAGCGCGAGGCGCGCGTATTCTCGTCGCTCGTGGCCAAGCGCCACTACTATCTTTGCCATGGCGTAGGGCGCTCGGGTGACGTTGCTGCAGTACAGCCAAAAGCCGCAGGGTCGTCACTGCTGGTCCAGCTCAGCAATGTGTTGGCTCGGGATATTCTGCGGGACTCGGGCATGCGGTTGACGAATGCGGCGGTGGTATTGCCCGTGGCTACGGGCATGTCGCTGACACTGGTGCTGCTGGCTCTGCGAGAGAAGAACCCGAACGCCAAGTACGTCGTGTGGCCTCGAATCGACCAAAAGTCGTGCCTCAAATCCATCCTCTCGGCTGGACTGACGCCACTCATCGTCGACAACGTGCTGGAAGCACGTGGCCAGTTGCGCACCGACATGACTCTAGTCCAGCGTCTCATTAAGGAGCACGGCAGTGACAGCGTGCTCGCGGTGATGAGCACCACGAGCTGCTTTGCCCCGCGAGGCTTCGACCGTGTGGTCGACCTCGCGATGCTCTGCCGGGACTTCAAGATCGCCCACGTCATTAACAACGCGTACGGCGTGCAGTCGTCCAAATGCATGCATGCAGTGAACGAAGCCATGCGCGTCGGGCGGGTGGACGCGGTGGTGCAGAGTCTCGACAAGAACTTTTTGATGCCCGTGGGCGGCGCGATCGTGAGCTCTTCGAGTGAGGAGATGGTCAACCACGTCGTACGCGTGTACCCAGGGCGTGCGAGCAACTCACCGACCGTCGACTTCTTCATCACGATGCTGCAAATGGCGAGTGCTTTTGCTACAGTAGTGCGATTGCCGGCTGTCTCTCAACTGACTCACTTGGGTGTACTGGGCTGCTATCACAGGGCCGCCATGGGTACCGTCGCCTGCTGAAGGAACGCAAGGAACTCGCACCGTACCTCAAGCAGCAGCTTCAGATCGTCGCGGACAAGTGTGGAGAGCGAATCATCGACTCCCCACAGAACGAGGTGCGTAGGCATCGAGTGCTTGCAGTCAGCGCCTATTAATAGTTACTTAATGGTTCTTGCTCCATACAGATCTCGTTCGCGATGACGCTGTCCACCTTTGTGTCACCCGAGGCAGACTCGGCGACGCGTGCCAAGCAGCTCACATTCTTTGGTGCCATGCTGTTCTCGCGTGGGGTCTCAGGCACGCGTGTGGTCTCATGTCTGGACAGCAAGACCATCGGCGGTATCACCTTCGAGTCGTACGGCGCCCATTACAACGCGTACCCAGATCCGTACCTGACGTTTGCGTGTGCCATCGGCATGACCCGGGACGAGATCGACCAGCTGACAAGCAAGCTGCGCAAGACCATCACCGAGTGGCGCAAAAAGCAACAGTCATCGTCGACTTCCTCTTCCGAGGGAATGGCCAGTTGATCTATTTGCAAAGTGGTGTGAGTGGTAAAGCGAACTAACCTGACTAGTGGCTTGCTCAGTGCTTCTTGCCCGCGGCCTTGTTCTTCTTCTTCTTGCCACCAGCAGTCTCCTCCTTGATCGCAAACTCGTTGATCAGTTCCTGCGCGATCGCGTCCGCAGCAGCGACAGCATCCACCTCCCGTCGGCCCTTGGCGCCTTCGACCGCACGCTCCGTGAAACGCGCCATGAACTTGGCCGAGTCGACGACGCGCGGATCTTCATCGCCAAAGGCCTCCTTGAGCAAGGTGAACACACGCTTCTCGTAGGTGAGAGCGTCCCGGAAGCCGCCGACCAGCGAGCACGCAAGCGCCATTTGGTGGAGCGTGTTCGCCGCCTGAAGACGATCAAACTCGCCACGCTGGAGCGACTCTCGGTAGCAGAGCAAAGCGAGGGTGACCTGGCCAACGTCCTGGCACATGGAGCCCATACGCAGGTACAGCGTCGAGACCTCTGGGAAGTGCGGGCCAGCACAGAGCTCGAGCAAGTAGATCGCGCGACGCAAGTGGGCGACAGCGAGGTCGGTCTGGGAGTTGGTGTGCAGGAAGAGTGCCAGGTTGGCATGGGCAAACGCGGTGTCGTGGTAATCCAAGCCCTGGAGCTGCGTGTACAGTGCAAGAGCGCGGTGCTGCTGCGCAATGGCACCAGCCACGTCACCCGCGTGGTAGAGCACGGTCGCAAGTGAGGAGCTGCAGAGCGCGGCGTCTTCGTGGGCACCTCCGACAACTTGGAAGAGGAGCGTCGATGACTCCTGGAGCAACTCGTACGCCGTGGCGAGGGTACCACCGCTCAGGTGGAGACGGCCACGTTCGAGCAGCTGCTTGGCATGGCCAAGAGGATGTGCAGGCAGCGAGTGCTTCACGACTGGCACAACGCCCGTGATGTCATCGAGCGAGAATGGCGAATCCGACGAGAAGTTGTACGACTTGCTCGCAACACGCAGACCCAGACGCTGGCACAGACGACGCAGGAGCACAGTCTTGTGCACACGCTTGAACTTGCCAGTGACACTCTCCGCAGCCTCATCGTCTTCAGCATCATCGCCGAATGGGCGCCACAGCGACAGCGAGTAGCTGAAGCGCTGCAGGACCTGTTCGGTGATGCGGCTCCACACGTTCTCCGAGTCGAGCGCTTCCGAGTTGGACTGCGTTTTCTTTGGTGTGGCCTTCTTGCCCTTGTTCTTGTTAGACTTCTTGTTTGGGTTGGTGTCGCTCAGCGACGCCGTCTTCTGAGCAGCAGCCTGCGAGTCAGCCGGCGACGATTCCTCCCAACCACCGAAGATGGCGTTGAGCAGCTGCACGATCGCATCGCCAGGTGCCGCGCGGATCGAAGGATCCGCGTTGAGCACATCCGCAACCAAGTGCTTGGCCACACGCGCGATCATCTCAACCTCCAGCAACTCCAAGATGTACTTGGAGATGCCGCCGAACGCCTCGAGCTTCTTGACGAGCGACGCCAGGCGACCCAGGTAGCGCATGTTGATGCCACACGAGTGCATGAGCTCGGTGAGCGCGTGGCCGTCGGCAGGAGAGATAGCACCGCGGCGAATATCTGCGACGAACGCAGGGATCACCACCTTCTGCAGGTAGTCCGCGGCATCGCGGGTGGCATCTTCGTCCGCCTTGGCTTCTTCAGCATCAGTAGAGGCACTGTACTTCATGAACACGTTCGGATTCAAGCGGACTGGATCGATAGGGCCCGAGTCCTCATCGGCTTCCTTCTCGCTCTCGCTCTCGGTTTCACCATCGGTCTTCTCTTTCGCATCGTCAGTCGGCTTGTCCTTCTTCAAGACAGCCTTAGCCTTGGCACGCTCCTCGCGCAACGCCTTGCGGGTCTGGTTCTGCTTCCAAAGCGAATACAGGTTCACGAGCTCTGGACGGAGCAACGCCACGTAACCTTCGTCCTTGTGGTCGAAGTGGAGGCCGGACGCAGGCGCTTCCTGGCCTTCCTTCGCTGCCTGAGTGCGATCCACGTAGTACGTCGCGTCTTTGGGCGTGATGCGCACGAGATCCAGCACGTACATGCGTCCATCGGCGCCAAGAATGCCCTTGGCTTCAACCGGTCCACAGAGCTTGACGACAGCGGTTACAGCCTCACCACCACTGACACCGACAGCCTCTTCAGTCACCTCTTCCTCCAAGTCCTTGCCAAGAGGCTGGATCGAGCGTTCGGCAATGTTGAGCTTCTCAGCCGCTTGCTGCATGAGGGTGTGCATCTTCTCGTTCGACGCGATCGTCTTGCCACCATCGACCGAGCCGTAGACGAGCTTCGAGGCCGCCTCACCTTGCAGAATGCCTGGGATGACACTCTGCGCGATCACGCGCACACCCAGGTAGTCCACGACGGTGGTCGCGAGAGTGTGGAGTCCTCGGATATCGGCTTCATTGAAGGCCTTCACGCCCTGCAAATCGCGGTTCGCCGACGAGAACGCAGCCTCTTCGCCAGTCAGGTCCTTGGCCGTCGGCTTGCCATCAATCGACAACGAGAAGAAGATGTTGTTGAAGACGTACACGTGCGCGCTGGCGTCGTCCATGGGGTTGATCGGTGGGATGTGGCCCTCCACGATCGCGACCGCGCCCTGGGTAGCGGCATCCACGAACTCGTTCACGATCTTGTAAATGACGCGGCTACGCACGATCTGGTCCTTGAGCGTCTCCGCGGGCAGCTCACGACAGCACTGGTACTCTTCATTCCAGTCGCGGAGTACGCCACGCTCGTCCATGCCAAACGAAGCGCACAGCTCATCTTCCGCGCGGTTGAGGTTGTACTCGTGGGTCTTTCCAGTCGTGACCGGGGTGTTCCACGGCAGCTTGCCACCGATCTGGTTACCCGCAGCGACCATGAGCTCAATCGACACTGGGCCTTGCTTGGCGAGCGCTGCCGCCTTGCTCAGAAGCGAAGTGTACGACGCGTTGAACTTCGGCGACGCGTGCATCAGCAAATCAAGGAGCACATGCTGCGTGGCGAGGTCGCTACGAGGCGACGGGTCGAACTTGGTCACCGTCGAGCGGTTCACGAAGAAGCCGTTCACATGCGCTGTCACGTAGTGCGTGACCTTGTCCTCCGTCGTGATTTCGAGGTACAACAAGTCACCAGCGAGCTTGCGTGGGCCTGGTGGTGGGTTGTAGCCCGAAAACACGATGCTCTTGACGCACTGCGGCAGCTTGGCGGCCTCCACCGTCAGCTCCGCACTGCTTTCATCGCCACTGCTGGCCTCGGTGGCTGGCGCCTTGGCGGTGCCCTTCTTCTTGCCGCCCTTCTTCTTGCCCGACTCCTTGTTCGGCGTCTCCTTCGACTTGGCAGGCGATGGCGTCAGTGACATCGAATAAAACTCACCCAGATCCGACGCGACGGGCACCTTGACGCCCTCCAGCTTCTCGTGGATCTCACGCAAGTGCTTGAGCTGCTTCTCAGTCAGCTCCTTCTGCGACTCCTCCGTCTTCGTGTTCTCATCATCCGCCGCCGTCGCCAGCTTATCGGCCGCGACAGCCGCTGCCGCGTCGGTCTCGGTGGCCTGTGGAATCGGCGGGTTCATCAGCACGTCGCGCAGGCGGCGCACGTGCGCGCGGACCTTGCGAGCGTCGTACTTGTCGAGCACCATACGCAGCACGGCGCCGTCGGTGACGGCCTCGTACTCGGCGAGCTCGACGAAATCATTGAGCGCGACCCACTCACCCTCCTCACCAGCCTGCACCTCCAGGTGGTAGCACGTGTAACACGCGAGCGCCGGGTACTCGGCGAGCAGTTGCCGCAGTGAGAGCAACGTGTCAACCGGGCTCACGCCCTCGAGACGAATGGGATCGCTGGCACAGCCCGCAGGCGGGTGCACATGCACGACGAGGGAGGGGTCTTCGATTGCGAGCTGCTCCTGCTGGCCGAGCTGTGGCTCCGTCTCGTTGGTTTGCGCTTCGCCCATGATCGTCGGAGGTATCAACTGCGGATCTCGGATTGTGGTCTGCCTGATGCCGATGCTACGCCACAGGAAGTGGCAAATACAGAGTGTAGGTCACGGTAAAGACCCAAAAAACCGGGTTAGTTTACGTGCTGTTGGACCATTACGAATCAAATTGTTTTGTTGAACCAAGTGTTTTGATAATTGACTTCTTGTAATGGTCGCATAGCTGATTTGTGCGCTATAACACTGTGTGGCTGTGCGGCAGCGCAAACAGTTGCAGCTGGCCCAGTGATGCGCATATCATCATCGCCAAATTATCAAGTCTCAGAGGCCTATGATGTTGAAGTGCATGCAAACTCGCTCGACGGCGGAGTCCATGCAAAACGACAAGCTCGCCTTCGTCTTGAACATGGCCATCGCGATCATCACAACTACAGCCTTCCAAAACTGTAGTGATCCTGGGACCACTGTGTTGGACGGAGTGGCTCTCTTCACTCGGACTGTGCGGCATTGCCATGCACCACCAAACAGGAGCCTTTGTGAATGAATTCATCTATTCTATTGGATTATTGGGTGATTCGATGCGTGTTGCGCGAAGGTGACTTGAATCGATCTGACAAGCAAATCGCTTGAAAACGCGATCCATCGTCCATGCTGGGCCGCTTTCGAATCCGCGCACTGGTGTCGTCGTCCACGGGGGTAACCAAGGCGTTCTCGCAGCGCGCAGACACTTTCAGGGGCAGAGCTGTGTCTACCATGTCATCAGATGAGCGTGCGAACGCGGACGCCGCGGCGAGAGCTCCTCGCGATGACGCGGCGCCGACGATCTTCGACAAGATCATCGACCGTTCGATTCCAGCCAAGATCGTGTACGAAGACTCCGAGTGCCTCGCATTCCACGACGTGAACCCTCAGGCTCCAGTCCATATTCTCGTGATCCCAAAGCACCGAGATGGGCTCACGCAGCTGTCCAAAGCACAGCCACGCCACAAGGAGGTCCTCGGTCACCTCATGTTCGCTGCGCAGGAAGTGGCGGCGCAGCAGAAGCTGGACAATGGCTTCCGCATTGCCATCAACGATGGACAGGACGGTTGCCAGTCCGTGTTCCACTTGCACTTGCACCTGCTCGGCGGTCGCAAGCTTGGATGGCCGCCAGGGTAATAGGCTACAAACACGCAGATGGAGAAAGACATGCACACGCACACACAGGCGGTCGGTGTGAATGCAATCTCTAGTATTTGGTCTTGTTCACATGCATCCTTACCCACGGCCTTCAATCTCCTTGAAGAACTGCTCCACAAACTGCTCCATGAACGCGTGACGCTCCTCGGCGATGCGCTTGCCGGCGGTGGTCTTCATCATGCCACGCAGCTTGAACAGCTTCTCGTAAAAGTGGTTGATCGTCGGCGCGGCGCGAGACTTCTCCATGTACTGCTCCTTGGTCACCTCGTCGGTGAGAGGCACCTCCGGGTCGTACAACGTGCGCTTCTTGTGGCCGCCGTAGGTGAAGCAGCGTGCGATGCCGATCGCGCCAATCGCGTCTAGGCGATCGGCGTCTTGCACGCAGCCAAACTCGACGGTGATCTCGCGGGCCTCACCGGCGAGCTCCTCCTTGAAGCCCATGTGGTGGATGATGTCCATCACGCGGCGGATCTTGGCGGCGTCCACGTTCTGAGAGTGCAAAAACGTCTCCGCGCGGTTGCTCTGCTCGTCACCGGTCTGGTACTTCCAGTCATCGATGTCGTGGAGCAGCGCAGCGAGATCCACGATTTCTAGCGTGTCGTCACTGACGTTCTGTTGAGCACCGATGGGATTATTAGTGTCCGATCTATTGCATCTTCCACATTGGCTGTTGATACGTACCTCTTCCTTTGCGAGTGTTCTGGCCAGTGTCCATACGCGCTCAATGTGGCGCCAGTCGTGGGAGGCGTCATTGGACTGTAGTTGGCCCTGGACGAACTCTGCAGTCTGCTGCACGAGTGGCGACAGCGCCTCACTGGCGGTGGTGATCTGGAACGAGGTTGGCGGTGCCATTGAAGCGGTGACTGTTGCTTCGTTGGAAAGAGTTGAAATCTATCGTCGGTCAGCGCGAGCGGCGAGTTGAATGCGTTTATAAAAGTGGTCACAGTCCACAGCGGGACCCCCAAGCAGCTGTGGTGAGCGGCGCGAAGGCAGGATAACGAATCCTTTGTGTCCCGCCCATTTCGTCACCGAAACTGCACTCTTGGCGCCATAATTCTGATTCTGATTCACGTGTCAATCTGTATCTGAGTCACTAAATATGTGACATGCGCCGTATTAACGACATCGAAATGAGTTCAAGATTACCATTGTTTAACGCAGCGCCGTGGTTAGCAGCGGATAGAGATCTCCACAGTAGAGCCATCTTGCAGTCGAATCTGGACACGGTTATTCTGAATCAAGGTCAGCTCATTCATTTCACCGAACAACTCGATTTGGAACCCCGTATCAGCGACTTGATGCCTTGGACTTGTTGGAGCCTTCCGATCCCGCGCGAACCAAGCAACTAGCGGTCGGAACCAGGTTGAGATCCTCTCGTGGAGGCGACGACGCTTGAGGAACTACCGTCACTGCTTTTCCTGCTTGATCGCTGTGAGAATCGCCTCAAGGTCACCATGCCCAGGCTCCTGACGACGAGCAGTGTCACGGCGCACCCGCAGGTGATGAAGCACTTGCTCGGAGAGACTGATCTCATGATCGAGGCATGCATTGAGTGTCACCATGGAGCTCATCGCATGCACGAGTGATAGAGGCAGAACCGAAACGTCGAGGCCATTTCTTCATAAATTCCAACATAACTTATGACAGTAGCCTCCCTAATCGTCGTCCTCTTCGTCGTCCTCCTCATCGTCATCATCGCCCTCCTCCGCATTTTCCTCATCACTATCGTCTTCTTCGCTATCCTCTTCCTCATCATCGCTGTCGACCTCATCGCCAGCAACGAGCACGGCGCGGTTGCCCTCGTCAAACTGAACCGCGAAGCTAGATACCTCAGGTGTCTTCCGGAACTGTTGCTGCAGCGACTTCACAGGCACTGGCAACAGCAACGTCATGTTGCGGTTGGCCTCTTTGAACGACAGGTTGAGCGTGTCGATCGCCTCCTCGCCCCCTTCCTTGACTGCCTCCGATGTGGTAATGGAGCAAATGTCTTGTTCTGGCTTCTGTGTGTGTACCTCAGCGTCCGCCAGGTTGAACGTGATTGGCGTCGTGGCTATACACGTGAGCTTCTCCAGGTCGTCTTCCGGGAACGGATCGCTGTCGATCGGCTTGTGGTTGAGCCAAACGTTCACCAGGAAGGTCACGCGTCGTCCATTCTGGATCGACTTGGCGTCACGCTTGCGCTTCTTCGATCCGCTGTCGTCTTGCTCCCCATTCTGCATCGAGAAAACGTCGGCCAGATCACCTGGTGCACCGTGCAACAGTCGACCATCGAAGCTGATGTGCTTGCCCAGCACCGGGCGCGAGATGTACCCGGCAGTGATCTCACCAGCGCCACAGTCATCTGCACCGGTCTGCACCGGACTCACCTTGTCCAGCACGACTGTGGGCCCACCAATGTCACTCAGGTAGGTCACCGTGCCGACGTGTGGGTGTAGGTTCACGTTGTACTGGTCCTCCAATCCATAGTCGCGGTCCCAGTGGAACGCCACGTCGTCGTTGGTCTCACCTGAGTCCAGCACCAGCGTCCACCACTCAGCACCAGACTTGGCAGCGTCGAACTCCTTGACGTCATGCGTGTGGAAATCGAACACCTCGCGCGCCATGCGCTCGAGGAGGCAGCGCGGCTCCATGGTCGCGGGCAGGAAGAACGTGGTGCCGGTGCTGTATTCGGCATTTTCGATGGCGCGCGCAGTGAACGCCGTCTCGCAGTCCTGCACCAGCTGCACGTAGCTCTTGTCATCTGGGATGCGCAGCGCCGAGTGGACTGAGCGGAAGCTGTAGTCGAGCGTGCCGACGACGCCGTGCGGGCGACCAAAGTTGTCAATGTCCAGCTCCAACGGCTCGGCGTCATCGTCGTCATCGTCGTCATCATTGTCGCTGGAGGACGATTCGTGTTGCGGCTTTTTCTCGCTCGGTGGCTGTGCGGACCTCTTCTGCTTGCCGTTTGCGACCGGCGCGCCATCACGCGGTGGCTTCGCCGGTGCGGTGCTGGCCTTGGTCTTGTTAGCCATTTCTGGTCACCGCGAGTCTCAACCAGTCGGTGCAAATGCCAGTCGGCATGGTTTCTTGATCCGATGGAGCAAATTATGCCGCCATGGAATAACGTAATCCAATACCTGAACTCTACCAATACCTGTATCAATTCATATCAGCTTGTGAAACCTCATACGTTGTACTCTATAATTTGGTTTCAGCCCTCACCCATACATCTAGCCGTTTTCACAATCGATGCGTTTTTACAGCTCCTAAATCGCTTCATACAGGTTCGTCATCATGTTAGACGGGATATAGAATTCACTTGTATGAGTGAGTGAATCTCGACGTATCCTGTATAATCGAATATACCCACACAAAACAAGCAGAACCTATATAAATGGATATTCAAAATATGGTATTCAAGTACATTGTTTTTCAAGAAACTGTAGAAATAGATAACATAAATTTGAAAATGAATATTGGGAGTTCTATAATTGGATACAAACCTTTTAAAATGGATGTATAGGATAATGCAGTCTATGGATGGACACAGGGTGAACATCTCACAACAGAGGTGATTTATTCTATGAAACAGGTTTGAGAAATCACGTGTTTCAGTAGATTGAGTTCAAAGTGACCTGTATAATCGGATATGACGTGTCTTCCATATACGTCCCGACTCTGTAAATGAATATATAACATTTCGGACATGTCATGATTCATTGTTTGTGACAGCTGTGTCGTTTCGCGCCCCTTGTGCATGAGCGTCACTTCATCCAAGGTTACCATGAGCTCGTCACGCAGCAGCAACCGCAGCGCCGCCAGCGGCAGCATGCAGAGCATGGCAGCGGCGACGAGTGAGGCCAAGACCGCCAAGCCGCGCAAGATCACGGCGCGCGCCGACGACCTGGACACGTACATGGAGAAGCTCTACGACGAGGACATAGAGTCCAAGCTCGACGGCGCCAAGATGATCCTGCAGCTGGCCGAGTACGCCGGCAACGTCGAGGCGCTGATCCAGAACGAGTCGCTCATGGTGGGCTGTATAGTAGTAGTGCATGTATGACATCGCGCATGCTCTAACCACAGTGTACCGCAGTCGCTGCTCTCGCGCGTGCTCAACGACGACTACAAGAAGAACTACGACTTTTCGGTCACCATGATGCGCATCTTTTGGTGCTTTTCCAACTTTCTGCAGCTCCACCCGATCCTCGCCAACTACCGCATCGGCGCCGTGACGCTCAAGATCGTCGAGTTTGAGATCAAGCGCCACGAGCTGCGCGTCGAGGAAGAGCGCTCGCTCGAAGCCACAACGTGCCAGACGCCCGAGGAGCGCGACAAGCTCGAGCGCGAAAAGAAGCGCAACAAGAAACGCATGAAGAAGCAGGACCAGCTGCTCTACGTGTGCTTTAGCGTGCTGCTCAACCTCGCCGAGGACATCCACACGGAGCGCAAGATGGTCAAGCGCAAGATCGTCGCGCTGCTCACCAAGGTGCGATGGCAAAGTCGATACAGTAGGTAGGTAGGTAGGTACCTATCGCGCTGACGCCTCATGGTACTGTACGACTGTACGACTGTGCGATAGATGCTCGACCGTGTGGACCCTGACCTCGTGATCCTCACCATCTCGTTCCTCAAAAAGCTGAGCATCTTTGAAGAGAACAAAGACGCGATGGTCGAGCTCGCGGCGGTCGAGAAGCTCCTGCGGTACGTGCGCTGCAATCACGACAAGACCATCCAGGTGCGGACCCACACAATGATGATTCAAACCCACAGCGTCGTGTGGACCACCTGAGCACTGTGTGCATCGTGTGTGATAGATGGCACTCAAGCTGCTGTTCAACCTGTCGTTCGACCCGGCGCTGCGGGAGCTGCTGGTCAAGAACAGCCTCATCCCCAAGCTCGTGGAGCTGCTCAAGAAGCCGCCGTTCCGCGCGCTGTCGCTGCGAATCCTGTACCACCTGAGCATGGACGACCGGTGCAAGTCCATGTTCACGTACACAGAGGCCATCCCGATCGTGATGCAGCTCGTGGTAGGTTGTCATTCTCTCCCCCCATAGCACTCGTCTTGGAGCGAGGAAAACTGACTGGGGCGTGTGGCCTGGTAGATCAACTTCCCACAAAACACTGTGGCCAAGGAGCTCGCGGCGCTGGCCGTAAACCTCAGCCACAACGTGCGCAACGCCGAGATGATGTGCCAGAACCGCGGGCTCGAGGCGCTCACGACGCGGGTCTTCCGTACGCGCGACACGCTGCTGATGAAAGTACTGCGCAACATCGCGCTCTGGACGTACACGCTGCAGGAGGACCTCGTGAGCGACAAAATGTACAAGTACAAAGGCATGTGGGCGCCGTTTGTCACGCCCATGCTCGAGCTGCTGCTGACCACCGACAACCACGACTTTGCGATCGAAGTGCTGGGCACGCTGGCCAATCTCACCCCGAGTGACCTGCCGACCAAGGCGTCCTGGGACAAGCTCGTGACCGACCACAACCTCGTGCCGTTCCTGAGCAAGCTGCTCGTGCCTGGGTTCTCGCAAGACGACATGGTGCTCGAGGTCGTGCTGTTCACCGGTGCACTGGCCCTTGAGTCGAAGTGTGCACCGCTGCTAGCCACGTCGCGGTTGCTGCGCACCTTCCACTCACTCTTCCAGGAGAAGCAGCACGACAACGAGCTCACGCTGCAGCTGTTGTACACGTTCTATCGGCTGCTGCGCCACCCGGAGACGTTTGACGAGATCGTGTACAGCGTCGGCCTCGTACCGGACCTGTTGCTGGCCGCCGACGCGCCCAACATTGAGGTGCGACGCATGTGCGACATGGTGATGGACCTGATCCTGGATCACGACTTGAGCCAAGGCGCGATCGGCGAGTGCGGGCGGCTGATCCGCCAGCGGCGCTTTGAGATCCACAACGCCGAGTACCTCGAGATGATGCACGACGAGTCACGAGCCATGGCCAGGCAGAAGTCCAGTGGGGATCGATACAGCAGCGTCAAGCGAACGATGGACGACGACGACGACGATGACGTGGGCGTTGGCCACAGCGACGATGAGTGACACAAAACCAACCCGCAGGACTTGCTTGATCGGGTCCATTGACTCGATACAGTACAGAGTACACAGAAAGACCAATCACTTGAATACAACATCATCAGAGCGAGAGAACAGAGGCCACTCACTGTCTTCACCGCGACGTCGGACGCCGCAGCCTGACTACTCCGTAGACAGCCTTGCGGTCGCACAGCTCCTGCGGGATGACTCGGCGAGGAACGTAGAGATTCCTGTCGCTGTTGACCGAGGCACCGGGGGGGAAGATAAACACCTCGACGTCGGCGTTCTCGACGACCTCAAACTCGAGCACGAAGACGCGAGATCTGTTCTTGTTGCCGTACGCCGCGATGCGGTTCACAAACTTGCCATTCTCGTAGGTCGCTTCCACTTTAAAGTAGCAGCAGTCAAGCCCACGTGCCGCGTTGAAGTCGCGCTCAAACTGAAACAGGTCGGTGCGACCGACTTGGACAAGCGAAGTTCGCGATGGCAGAACAAAGTCGACGGGGACACGGCCCGGGATTGCCCAGCATGCATCAGCGATGAACTCAACACGCTTGGACTGGTCGCCAAAGTCTTGCAGCTGCATGGAGCAATGCCAGTCCACACGTTGCATCGGAACAAAGTCCGTGTCTCGCTCGTCGTTGTCTTTATCGAGGCCGCTGTCGATCAGATCGACAAGGAAGCGCGTCGTTTTCGCCGTCGCGAGTGCATGCGCTTCCACCTCACTGTCGCAGTCAACGCGATAGACCTGTTTACCAGCAACGTACATGACGCAGTGGGCACGAGGCGACGATGACTTGTCGTCTGAACGGGAGACGAGCGTGTGTGCTGCACTGCCAGGGGCAGATTCGATCTTGGTCTCGATCTGTTCACAACGAAGCAATGGTTAGTCCTATGACTCAGTGCCACACAGCCACAGCACAGAGGACGACTCACCTTTGCAATGTTGGCCAGCCGCAAGGCGTTGAACGAGTCGAGCACGTTGAAATTGCCCATCTCTTTGACGTGGAAGAAGTGGAGGAGCTGGACCCACACACGGCGTGTGCTGTCGAGCACATCCAACAGACCATCCACGGCCTTGTTGCAGGCCTCCTCCTTGCTCCGTGCGTAGGCTGTGAACGTGAGCACGTCGTTGAGTGACACGTAGATGTCGAAGACGTCGTACCCTTCCTTCACCAACCGAATGCTAGCGCGGACGTTGGGCACAATGGAAGTACTGTACGAGCCATGGTACTGCAGAGCACGTCGGACGCGACTGATCCCACTGCAGAGGTTGTCCTCAGGCGTGAACAAACTGCGAATGATGGCTCGCATGCGGCCCGCGTCACTGCCATCGGCCTCCGATTCGATCGGGTATGGCGCCGACAGCACCGCCTGCACGGCCTGCGCCGAGGAGACACTTGCACGCGATGAAGAAGGGTCGGCCGCCTTCGCTGCTTGTGGATGCCAGTCGTCGTCATCGCTGTATCCTCCAGCGTAGTCATCATCATCGTCGTCGTCATCCCCCGAGTCGTCGCTGCACACGATCATGTTGGATGGTGGTCTCGGGCGACTGGTATCACGCTTGGGCGTGGGTCTGCTTCCTGACGATGAGCTCGCGCTGCTACCAGGATCACCTCCGGGTGGGTTGTTGGCCGGCGACTGGCGGATGATCCAATCAAGTAGATTGCGAAACTCTTCACCGGCCGCGCGCTTGGCCATCTTTGCGTTCAGGCATACTTGACGAATCACCAGGAGTCTGCGTACTTCGATCTTGAACTCGGCCATCGCACCGACCGGCCGCTCATAGTCCTTGACAAAGTCCGCGACATTTCGATCCTTCCTTGTCTCGTTCGCAGCGCTCAGGCTATCGTCCGCCTGCTTCCCCTTCTGCTTGGCTTTGCGCCGCTTGATATCCATGAACACGTTGACCAACTCGGACCAATCCTTGCGCACATCTTCCAACCACTTCTGCACCAACCGCATGACGTTCTCGACTGCGACGTTGAGCGGGCTGCTCTCGTTTCTGATTACGAGGTTGCCATCGAGGCCAGTCACCTCGCAGAGATAGGTATACTGGTCACGAGTGCGCGTAATCTTACGGGTGACCTGAGCCATACGTGGCGTTAAAAGGTAACGCAAGAGACAAGACAGAAGAGATACCATCACGTACGTTGAGGCGACTGGAAAACTCGATCCTCTTCTCCGGCAGATTCAGGTCCGACTCCAAGGTCTTGACGCGTGCCTTGACATCGTCGAAATGTCGAAACAACGCACGAACCAGCTCTTGATACGCCTCGACTTGGTTCTTCTCCATGCGTTCCTTGGAAATGGGGGGAGGCATCTTCGACTTGGACTCACCTTTTGCGTCAACAAAGAACATGGGCTGATCAGGAGTTGAGCGCTGTCGATCGTGTGGCGGCGGGGCAGTTGAAGGTGAATCAAGTTTTCGCTTCGCGTGTGGAGGCTCGTACTCATGGCTCACCCCTGACTGGCGGTCGCCTTCGTCCAGGGTCCGCTTTCGAGCATCAGCTGAATCCAGGGCGCGAGGATCATCCCGTGATCGATGTGGCTCGGCGCCATACCGTCTGAACTGAGCTTGCACATGCGCTTCGTCTCGTGGTCGCGGTTGCTCAGCCTCATTTCTCCGGTACTGATCTTGTGCCCGAGCGTCATAGCTCGGTCGAGGTGGTTCTCCATAGCCACTCCTTGCTTGATTCTGCGGTTGCATATCATGCGTTGGCTGAGGTGCCAAAGCTTCGTATCTGCTAGACTGTTCAGGCGCAGCAGGAACAGGAATCGGTGCCGAATAATTGTCAGGAGTCTGCTCTGTCTGGTTCGACACTGGAGGTTCTCGGCACATAATGGCGACTAATTCACTCATTAACGCCACCGCCTCCTGGAGGGCTCGCTCGGAAGCCACAGGCTGGGCTCGATCCACTGCAGATGCCAGCTCCATGCGGTCGAGGACTGCGGTCGCACGGAACCAATCGGCTCCGTCGCGAGTCTTGAAAGGAACGACGTGGGTTTTCTGTGATAAAACTATGGGTTAGAGATTCATCAACTTACCGCCAATTCATCAAGCATGTGTACCAACCAGTCCGTTTCGCACCGATAGGTTGATCGCCTCCAGGTACGCCGCTCGATTTCGCAACGGTTGGGGGAAGCAACAGCGCGGGTGGGTCTGCAGTTCGTGTAGAAGGTCTCCAAACCGTCGACGGCATTCCTTCAACTCGGTTACCAGGCGCTCAAGCGCGCCTAGTGTTGCGTTGCGATCGCTCGGTGCACTCTCTTCAAACTTCCAGTGCAGCAGCTTGACGCGAGCACGGAAGCAGAATCCACCATCTCGAGTCGGGAGGTACGTGGCGTCTCGATACAGCTAGGAAACACCAACATTCAAATCGTTAGTGTGGTCGCAATGTGGTACACTGGACACTATGACACATACCATGACGCCAGTCGTGAGCATGAACTCGTTACTGAATGTCGCGAGGGATGACGCGATCAAGACCGCCTTCTGCAGCTGATGTATCGTGCCCTCCACATCATGCGCCGGGTCGAACAGCGCTCTCAAAAATTTTGCAGTGTCGCCGACGTTGAAGCCGACAGCGTCCACTCTAAAGGGTGCTTCAGGCTGCGGGGTTTGTCGAGCCGACGGCATCTGGTCTGATGTCTGCTGCGGTGGTGGCGGTACTTGCTGCTGTGGAAGATTGGCGGTTGATGGTTTGCTTGGTGGTGCGCGAGCCCCCTGGCCAACGTTCATCGCCTCGAGCCTCTGTACAACTTCATCGGTCGCTCCTGAGTTTGCTCGCTTCCTTGTGTCTTCTTCACCGCCACCAACCGTCGCTGATCCTGATACATCTCGCTCTGCCACACAGTCCGTTGGTGCCAGGACGCTGCTTGCGCGGATAGCTCCGTCGTCGTACTCGACTTCTCTGATGCCGTTCTTCGTTTTAACAAGTCGAGGACCGCTCGGCGGCGCTGTGATCGTGACTTCCTTCACGTGGCGCTCATACATTCGCTGGCGCTCAGCTTGTAGAGACTCCGGCGCGAGCTCTTCACTGGTCATGGAACAAAGCGTTTCTACTGACACTTGGCCTACCAGCACGTCTGCACGCAGCTGGCAGTTCTTGGGGTTGCACAGGTTCGAGCGTAGCATACGGATATGCACCATACACTCCCTCTTGATCGCGGCGTTGTTCTTGGACGATGTCTCCAGTTTCTTTGCATACATCTTGACAAGGTACTCGGCGATCGACCGCACTCGCTCTGGTATACTCATGTTCCAGATACCGTCCGCCACGAAGCCCTCGACGGTGCCCTCGATGAAATTGGACAGGACGATCGTCGCGCTTGGAAGCCACTTCATCTCGTGTGCAAAGAGCACATCACGCCACTGTAGGTTCGGGGCAGTTCCACCCAGAGATCGGATCTTGTCGTAGACCGACTGTCGTGGACCAGCAACTCGTTGCTCAGCTTGCCCACTCGTTGTGGCCGTCGTCGCTGGTGCTGGTGCTGTTGCCGAGTGCTGGGGCGTCACTTGAGGCCGGGCTGCTGTCGTTTCTCCCTCTTCTTCTCCTTCTTTACTCTCTTCTCCCTCCTCGTGCATACTCTCATCCGATTCGATCTCGTAGATGGGCGGTTCTGGCTCGACAGCGTGGTCCTCGTCCTCATTGTCATCACTCAAGCCTGGGTCATCGTCGTCTGCGGTGGCATCAAACGTCGCCATTTGGCCAGCAAACCAGCTCCGAAACTGCCTCGCGAACTGGAAACTGTGGTCTTCTCGAACGGCATACTGGATCTGAAGGAGGAGGTGCTGGGTATACTGAAGCACTTTGGCATGGCGTGAGAGCCGACTCGTGACCATGGGCCGGTTGACCCGGATCAGCTCTTCATACTGGCGCTGTAGGTTTCTCAGCGTGGCCTCTGTACTGTCCACGATCTGCAGCACGCGGCCGTGCGTGAGGCGGCGGGTCGGGTCCACGAGAACACTCGTGTCGAGCCGTACAAATCGCAGCGTCGTGATGGTGATACTCTCCCCGGGGCGTCTCGCTGCCAGCGCTGTGCTGTATCCACTTGTCAGTCGCTTCTGGAGGTGGGAGAGACTATGCAGGGGCAGGCTAAGGAGGTCTTCGCCGTTCATCGCGACCAGAAAGTCATTCGCCCGCACAGAATCCAGTGGCGTGCCAGTCGGCGCGCCGTGGAGCGACGTGACGTGCGCAGATACCCATGTATTCGGTCCCCATGTGTCTTTGACACGGATGACGTGTGAGCCGAAGAGCTGCAGGAGCCCCACGCCCAAGTGGGAGAGCAGGGATTGGTCTGGTGCCCTCGGAGTTGCAGTGGAGTAGCACACTTCAAATGGACGCCCGAGGGAGATGACATCCGCGATGGCGAAGCGCACGCCGAGGGACCACACGCGCATGCGGTTGTCCAGCGCCACGCGCTCGGGCGACAGCGCGGGGGGCACCACCGGCGCGACAGGAGCCTCTGTTGCCGCAAGCATCTTCCGGTTGGGTTGGGTGGGTGGTCACTCAATGGCAATTCTGATGGAAACATGCATTGTCTTATCTCAGTGGCTAGGGACTCTATGAAATCTCAAAATTTGAAATTAGTTTGTGACATTTAACTAATTTGGAGTGTATTTTACACGAGTAAACCGCATTTTGGATCGTGGATCCTTTGAGGAAGATGCCGCGCACTGCAATGCATCTGCTGCTGCTCAGAGACTGTCTAGGCGCAGAGTCCTGAGTGGCCATACGCGTGGTAGTCTCTTGAGTATCCATACTCAATCAGCGGTGCGGGTGGTGCTTCGAAGTTGAATCCCGTGAAGTCGTCGAAGACCCCAGAGGCGCTGTCGATACTGCCAATGGAGATGCGAGTGAACTCGATGTCAAAGTTGGTTGCTTCTTCCTGCTCGTACACGACGATACACAAGGATTAGTAGGCGAAACGAGGCAAAACGTTGGACAAAATACCAACGTACAATCGTGTCGTCGGTTTGGCAGGGTCGAATCGGAGGAAAGATCTCGCGGAATGTGACCATTTGCCAGTCGACGTGGCGGAAGAACAGGTGCCTTCGCACCTCACTGCCGTCATCTCGTGAGCCTAGTCGTGCTGCGGGGTTGAGGGTGAGTAACTTGCGTAATAGATCTCGAGCTTCTTCGCTCACGTAGCTTGGGAACTTGAGTGGCTTGGTGAGAATCCGTTTCCGCATCAATTCGAGATTCTCGTGGTACCACGGAGGCAGGCCAGTCAGCAGCTCGTACAAGACTGCTCCAAATGACCACCAGTCCACCGCGCTTCCGTATCCTTTGTTCTGAAAGACTTCAGGTGCTGTACACGTATAAGAGAGAGACAGGATCAGACCTTGGGATCGTACGTCGGTCCAGTCACCCCACCTACCAAGGTACTCGTAGCTCCCACAGATCGTCTTGGCACCAGCGGTTGCCTCCGTGATGCCAAACTTGCTCAGCCCAAAATCGACCAGCTTCACGTGGCCTTCTTCCGTCAGGAGGATGTTCTCGGGCTTCAGGTCGCGGTAGATAATGCCGTGGCGGTGCAGATGCTCAAGCGCCAACACCAGCTCACAGGCGTAGAACTGAGCCACCTCTTCCGAGAATCGACCCGCTGCCTGTAGATGGTTGGACAGCTCCCCACCAGGGCAGTAATCCATGACCAGAAACAAGCTTCGCCTCGTCTGGAACGCCCAATGTAGATGCACTGCAAGAAACGAAAGGAGTCAAACAATCGATACACGGTCTGCAAGAGAGTTGGCGTTCGTACCCAACGAGTGGTGATTCGTGCCTCCAAGCACGTCTCTTTCCGAGAGAACGTTGTCGCTCAGGTTGTTTTCACGGACGCATGATTTCGACACCACTTTCATCGCATACAGTTGATCATCGCGCCGATTGCGGACGAGCACTACGCGGCCCATCCCGCCAACGCCAATCACTTTCAGGTACTCGAAATCCTGTGGTGTCATCGGTTCGTTGCGCAAGGTTGATTCCGGACAGCTCATGTCTGATACCACTGCGTCTTTCGCTGGACTCTCGGATCGCAGTGCGATTGACTTTGCCGCGGTAGCTCTTCGCTTGACCAACAGTAGCTGCTCCTCTCCATCCACGATATCTGCCGTCACCCGACGGATCTTGCGGCCCAGTGGATCAAGCGCACTCGGTAGCATCATCAGATTGTCGCGCAACGGGTCGTGGAATTTCATTGGGCTCGTGTTGCCAGAATCAGAGAGGACGCTACGTTCGTCTTGGTGTCGTCGGGAGGTCAGCGATGGCCGCTCGTCGAGGAGATCCAACGGTAGCTCACACGAGGAGCTCAGTGTCGATGGACAGGAGTTCCGCTGTGGCTCCTCTACCTCCTCCTCGCTGGACGTGCGCCGCAACCATCGCGGTCGCGTGGGCGGACTATTGCGTGGTGATGATTGCTGCGACCCCATGGCTGTGATTGACACGGGCGGTTGATGAAATGCGAGGCCAGGATAGATGACAGTAGCGTTTTAATTCGACCGTGTAAGACGCTCGCAACCGATGCTCTTAGTGGCGCTGTGGACTCGCGTGCGAAGCGGCAGCGTTGCTGTGATCTGTGAATCAGTCGAATGAGACGCCACCGATTTATTTTGAACCATTTTTGGTGCCGTTGGGTGAGAATTTTCCACATCGCATGGCTTCAAGCCATGATTAGCCACAAGCCAATGGCTTGTGGCTAGTCATTGAAGTGGATTCAATAGACTTGATTGGCTAAAATTAGTCATACGTCTACATTTTAACCAATCAAGTCGATGCTGTAGCATTTGGGTACAAAAGATCGCTATCAATCGCTCGCTCCAAGATGAATGGAGCTGCTGGAGTGGAGCATGAGTGTATGCAAGTGTGATGATATAGAGAGAATACAAATCTTAGGCGCTGTCGAGGTTCTTCTTGAACTTGAACAAGTCGATGCCCTTGTTGCTGCTCTCCGAGTTGGCCACCTTCTTGGCGCGGGCCTCGTCGCGCTGCTTGCTCTCGAGCTGCTGGAGTCGCTTCTCGAGCTCTTCGTATGTGCCCTTCTTCGATCCGCGCAGACGCTTCTGCAGCGTGATGCCCGTGACGATCATCGGGATCAAAAAGATGCACAAGAATAAGACGCAGAGCGAGATGGCAAGTGTCGTGCCGAGAATGTCAGTGCAGAGTGCCTCGTGGACAGCGTTGAATGAGATGTTGATCCACCCGCAGCTCTCGGTGCAGCGCACGCGCTCGATCGTCTCGATCACCTTGCCGACTTCACCCTTCATCATCGAGTCTAGGCTGGTCGTGCGCACAGCGGCGACGCGCTTAAAGTAGTCCTGCGCGAACTCTCGAATCGAGACGTCGTACTTCCAACCAGGCGAGAAACCGGTACCGACGTCGCCGAGCAGATCCTCGCGCATCTCATCCAGCATGTTCGAGATCTTACTGAACGAGAGCGTGTAGTAGTATGCGGAGGTGTACGCTTCCTTGCACTTGTCCTTGTTGGAGACAGATCCCGTGCCTGTAGCGCACTTGGTGTCCATGTAGCATACAGGCTGCATGTCCGTAGTGACGTCCTTCGACGTACACGCAGAGCCAGCGGACGTCTCACCATAGGCAGTCCATGGCGTGACGATGTTATCCCTCGAGAAGGGCACGGCTCCAACCAAATCCACATCTTTTGCAGCTGTGTTCGCAGCCGCAATCAGAGTGCGTGAGACAGAGGCGTCGAACCCGAAATCCCGCAGGCCGAAGTTGGCGATCTGTACACCGTAGCTGGTGATCAACGTGTTGACTGCCGCCATGTCTGCCGACGAAATGTTGGTGAACAAGTCGTCCAAGTCACACTGGAACACAAGCGACTCGTCCACGTTGAGTGGCGTGAGGATGCTGATGTCCTGGAAGCATGCGTTGACGATCGTCGACGCTCGCGCGGGGAAGTAAGGCGTGAGGTCCGAGTGCAGAATGCTCATGTAGTTGCACGTGTCGAACCACAAGGCGCCGACAGCCAGCAGCGACGACGCCAGCACGAACCCAAGGATGCACACCAGCACACCGATCAACCAGCTGAGGTGGAGCATGTGGACCCAGACACTCTCTCGCTTGCACACGCCCTTGAAAATCGCAAATACCCCAATCAGCGAAGCGAGCACGCCAAAGAGAAAGACCGAAAGCACCAGTGCGCTGCGGGAGAAAGAGTAGTCGTCGAAGGTCTCCTTGATGACACTCACCACCTTTTTCGAGCTCTCGGTCATATTAGCCAACCCGCCAATCTCCATCGTCGCGACCTTGAGGCTGATTGAGATATTGTCACTCTTGGTCACAAACGCCTCCTTCATCGTCGCAAGCGACTTGGCCACCAGTCCACCAGTACCAGCGAGTGCTTCGCTGGCCTTCGTGGTGAAGCTACTTAGTGGAGCACCACAGACCGCGTCGGGGCAGACGACACACGATTCCTTGGTCGCGTCGCACGTTTCGAATGGGAATGGTCCTTGCTTCTTGTAGTATGTGCCAAAGTCTGTGATCATCTGCTGCAGCTTCGCGCCGTCGGTCGCCACCCACTCCAGGTCGTTCACCTGTGCATCGACTGATGCCTTGGCGATCTGAAGCTGCTCGCTAGCCTGCAGCAGTGGCTTCTTGATGTTGCCGGCAAAGATATCGATGTTCTCCATTGTGACGTTCAGCGAGTTGAGCACTCCTCCGACACCTTCTGAGATGTTGGTATTCTGGGCGATCGTGACAAGGCAGCAGATGAAAACAGCGACGCTGCACACCATAAAGATCACCGAGGGGATGAGGATGTGGCACCGTGTGTATCCCTTCTCGCGTGGGTTGCGGCCGCCGCACTGGTTGAACACACAGCGAAGAATCAGGAACGCGACGCAACTGAGAGCGCTGATCACCGCGAAGATGATACCCGGCGCCAGGAACCCAGCGAACGACGTTGGGTAATCCTTCTGCATCCACTTGATCGCCGTGGTGACGTTGGCCGAGGTAAAGATCTCTCGTCGGAACGACGCTGCGTTGATCGCGTCATCCCACTTGCAGTTGCTCTCACGCTCGCACATGCCCTTGCTGTTGCAGTTGTTCTTGTCAGTCAAGACGACGCACTTGCCGTTGACGTCGCGCTCAGCAAACGTGCTGTTCAGCGGTACACAGCGCTCCAACTCGTCGGATGTCGCGGTCTCGGCACAGAAGTACGTGAGCACTTTGCGCAGACTCGCCTCGTACCATGTGCGAGACTTCTTGCGCATCCCATTCATGGCTGCGCTACCGACTGTACCGCTGAGCTTGAGCGCCGTGAGACGAGCTTGGTTGTACGTATCAGCGAGCGTCGAGTCGTCGATGTTGATTTCGCCTGAAGCGATCTCTGTGAGCGGCAAAAAGTCCCGATTGCCCGCGGTTCTCGAGGCGCATTTCGACTTCCAGGACGCCGTCGCGCTTGCCGAGCACGTTTCACCTGCAGCACCAGCACTGGTCACTGCAAGCGAGGCGATCGCCGTCGCTAGCAGCCAATGGAGGCCTCTCATTTGTTCACTTACGTTGTCGCTTTCGTGCAAATGCTGCTCTCACCGATGACACGTGGGTTCGAAAGTCACCACGTACGTGTGAGAGCGACTGCGCGCGTCCGACGCGCGATCTTTTCTGGTCTTGTTGCCACACAAACCATGCGGATATTCCCGTCCAACCCGCTCATGATTGGCGTCGCTCCATTTAGCTTTCGCGCCACCATATCCCATCCATGGTCGTTTCGCTCTAAAAATGTGTTCAATAACCGGTTTTATACCGGTACGACGTGTTGAAGTTACAGGTTACGCGTACCCAACTCCCCGCAGAGGCCACTGTTTGAAGCAGAAGGATGGCGATGTTTCCGGAGGGGGCCATGGCAGATCACCACCTCGATCCGCGTGGCGATCGCGGTCGTCGCGACGCCAATATGAGCTCGCCACAGGCGACACTAGTCGCACACGACACCGAGACTCATGCGCAGTCAGTGGGCCCTGCACCAAGTCCGATCTCTGGCGATGAACTCTCATCGTCGCCACCGAAAAGCGTCGGCAAGATTCATGTGATTGACAGATACCACAAACGCGGCCGTGTCGAGAGCGCGGGCTATGGGTCCAGCAGCAGCGCTGGCGGGGAGATCGACCCCCGACTCTTGGCCTCCTCCATGGTGGTGACCAGCAGCGAATCTGTCACTGCAGCGCGTGCAAACGGCGGTCGGCGACGCGGTCCAAATCAGCAGCGTTCCACCAGCTTGCCCAGCATCCAGCCGGACAAGAGCGACGCGTTGATCCACAACATCTTCCCAGATCTCAATCCACGGGAGTTGCGGCTGGCCGAAGTGCGATCGTGGGAGTGCGCGTGGATGACGCAGTCGTTCCCAGTGACAAGTGATGATCATCCAGGTGATGGTCCAAGAATGAAGAACACCGTGCAGCATGAAACGACACGCAAGCCACGTGCTGTAGTGGCAGCCAGTGACCAGAGCCAGGACGTCGAGAATGCCATCAAGCAACTGAATGAGGAGCTGTCGTTGGAAGACAAGGTGGAGACCGCGACGCCACCACCGTCCCAGTTACCACAACCGAAATCGATCAAGCGGCCGACGCTTCGACTAAAACTCGAGGACATGCCCACTCCGCAGCAGGCAGAAGACCGTGCGCAGCGTGCTGCAAATCGAATCATTGCGAGACGCGAGGCGATGGAACGGGCGATGCAAGACGGCAGCAGTAATAGACAGCCAACCAATGGGACCAGTGCCTCTCAGCAGGCCATTATGCGGCTCAATTTGAAGTCCTACAGCTCCGGTGACGACTCGGACGTCGCATCCCCGACAGGTACGTCGGTTCCTCTGATCCTGTTGGTGATATCTGGAATGAGTGCACTCACTCTCATCTCCTCGTGAAGGTCGTCAAAGCGTAGGGAGCTCGTACTCCCCGAACCACGGGATGTTTACGACCAAGAGCGTGGCGGTGAGTGAGGCAGGCATTTCCTCACCGGACACACCGAGTCTGCATCTGCAGGAGAACCTCAAGCGAGTTCGTGAAATTGGACGTGGTGCTTCCGGTGTGGTCTACAAGGCGATCCACATTCCAACCCTCAAAGTCGTGGCCATCAAGGTACTGTGCCTGGGATAGCTCTGCATGTCAACCACTGATCCTACTGAGCGTGGTGTTTGCATTTGTAGGATGTATCTGTGTACGGACGAGGTCAACGGCGTCAAATGGTCCGCGAGCTGCACGCACTGTACTCCAATCTAGTCCCGATAGTGCAGGACGACGATGATGCAACGCTTGGAGGCACCCGTCGGCAATCGAACGGAAAACCGCGAGCCAGTCCGCATATTGTGTCGTTCTATGATGCATTCGTAGACCGAGCCAAGAACTGCATCTGCCTTGTGATGGAGTACATGAGCGCAGGATCTCTCCAAGATATCGTGCTACGAGGTGGCTGCCAGAACGAGAAGGTGCTTTCCAGGCTGGCCGGCGGTGTACTTCAAGGGCTCAGTCACATTCACAAGAAGCGGATGGTTCACCGCGATATCAAGCCACATAATCTATTGGCGAATCGACAAGGAGACGTGAAGATCTCTGACTTTGGCCTCGCGAAGACCCTCAGCGACAACGCGGGCATGACGAAGACATTCGTTGGCACGCTTCTGTACATGGCCCCGGAACGCATCGGGGGTGGTGACTACTCGTATCCAGCGGATGTATGGTCTTTTGGTCTCGTGCTCGTGTCGGTCGCTCTAGGCAAGTACCCGTTGCCTACCCAGGATGGATTCTTCGGTCTCGTCGACTCGGTAAGTTGTTGCCATGGAGAGTGTGCTGGAAGATGGAAGTCTTGACACGACGAGCTGTGGAACAGGTCTCGAATGAGCAGCATCTCGAGCTCCCTGCCGACCAGTTCTCGCCAGAATGCCGGGAATTTGTTCAGCTATGCCTCCGGGTGGATCCTGAAGAGCGTCCGAGTGCGAACGCATTACTCGAGCACCCTTTCATCACCGAGTACTCGCATGAAGATACGCTTCAAGAGGTAGGTGCTTGATCAAACTCCCTCTAAACTGGCGGGAAGCTCATTCGACGTTGCTGCAGTGGATGACCTTCGTTGAGGAGAAACAGCTTTGCGAAGAGAGAGCAGTTGAGTTGAACTCGCTTGGTGAAGCCGTCTATCGTCATATTTACGAGCGGAGCGTCCAGTTTTCGAACCAACCTCAGGTTTGGACTCCTGTTTTTCCACAATGGTCAGCTAGATGAGATGCTGACGTGCCTTTGCCTGCCTGCAGTCGGACTATGGTGTCTCTTTCGCAACTCAGTCAGCACCTCCCTATCGTAGAGAAGTCTCAATCCAGCCTGTCCAGATGAGTCTGCAGCTAGGGCTTGCCAACTATCTTGGTGTCCCTGTGCACAGTGTCTATGAGGTCTTCGAAGCGGTACGTGGCAAGCTATCGTCTGCAGCATTTAACGGCTCTATCTAATAATCCTACTCGTTCCACAGAAACGTGGCTATTATAGTGACAAGTTGCTCGAAGAATATTGCTACTCGCCTCAGAGCTGGACCGCGTCACCTGGGATGGGGCGTCGTCAGCAGCTCTTTGGCAGCGACGTCGACAGTCCGCGGCAGAGCGAGAACGTCAGGACATCATCGTTCTGGAAGAAGCTCCAAGATGGGCTCACCAAGTTCAAGAGCAAGCGGAAGAAGAGCAAGGACGTGAAAGAAGTGGATGATCGGTTATCTTCTCGCAATGGGTCTCGTGGATGAATGAATGGTCGCGGACGAATAGGACGATGCGTGGTAAGTAGTGCCTGTGGGCAGCCAATACAGTCGACCATTCGACGTGTGCAATGCGAGGCAGTTGGCTCCAAGAATCCAAATTTGGTCGGCGTGAAGTTTTATCTGATTCTGGCGCAGCTTCGAGCAAGGTGCGTCGTGGCTCTCTGTGGCACAGACTGTTCAGACAGATCGGACTCGGCCAAAGTTAGCACGCTGTCGAAGTCGTCGCCGAGTCAGTTTGCCAAGATGAGCGCCATTTAGGTACTTGCCCTTCAACGGCTCACTTGCGCGTTTGCCGGATTCAGAATTCCGTTGACCAGACAACGTACGCCAGGTTCGTCTCCACCATGCGTGGATTCTCCAAGAACGTGGATGCGCGAACAGCTCGGCTGCCGCCCCTCGACGTCGATGCTTGCGCCTCGTATTCCCAGTATTCGGTGTGTCGAATAGACGATACCTCTTTCTCAGAGCTCCCGCCCAAGCACCTCATCACTGCGACTGCCAGCGGCACTACCTGCGGGGTCGATAACAACCTCGACGACGTGCTCCTGCGTGCGATCGAGCCCCCAGACCATACGCACTTGTCGCTATCTGGTATGGTTATCCTAGTGCTTGCATCGAGGACTTGGAGGCGTAGAAGCTGACGTATCACTTCTTGCCTCACTCAGACACCCTTGGCCAGGTGAAGCTTGTATCCCGTCGCAAAAAATGCTTCAAGCAGCTGCTCACGCGTGTCAGCATGAGCATCTGGACGCTCCACTTCAAGCCTGAGTACGAGAAATCGTACCGAGTGTACCTGTATGAGCATGCGATCCCTCGCATTCGGTACGCCATCTCGATCGCGTTTGTGTTTCTGCTCTTGAAGGCTGCGTACGAGAAGACCAACGTGGGCGCCGATTCACCGTTCAAGGCCGAGTGGGACATCGTCCTCCTGCTGCACATGTTTGTCGCGCTACCCGTGCTGCTACTCGTCATCATGTGCACTCACATCAGACGACTCGACCGATATTGTGAGCTGTACGGATCGATCCCATTCCTCGTGCTGACAGGGATTCTGACCACGCAAAAGGCCATGCTACAGTCCAAGGGTCCCATCTTCGCCATGTTCCTGGTATTCGTCCCCGTGTTCGGCATCACTCGCTTCCGTCTCTCGACTACGGTCGTGCTCGTGACGCTCATGTTCATCATACACGTGGCTGGTCTGCTGGTGTATCAAGAGGCCGAGACAGCCACCGACCTGCTGTTCCAGTCCTACAACTACCTCGGAGGTATCATCGTGGGTGGCGTGTGCCACTACCGCGCGGAGGTTCTTCGTCGACGAAACTACGTGATGCTGCTTCCGTTCTGCGACGAACCGCTGGACGCGAGTCAAATGCACACGCGGCTCCACGACCCGCGGCTCAAGAAACACGTGCTGATGAATCGGTCCACCCTCAAGTTTGCCAACGACACGATCGACGAAGCCTTCTACCGCCACTGGTACCTCATCGACCCGTGCCCCTTCGACCACCTCAATGCCGGCGAACTCCATCGCTCCGTGTACCGCACTGTGCGCTTCGCTGTCGGCGGCGTGATCTTCGCCCAGCTCATGCTCGTCGTGCAAGACTGGGAGTATCTCTACTCGGACCAGACGTTCCCGCACGCTGCGTACGTGGTGTCAACGTGTCTGCGCTTCACCATCGTCATTCCACCGTACTGCATCGCGCCCATCGCCATGTTTTTCTGCGGCACGCGCTTCTACTGGCAGTGGCGACAACAAGCAGCGACAGAGCACCGCGGCGGCCTCCGCTCCCCCGCTCACAGCACCTACAACCTGAAGGCGTGCGAGTCCTCAGCTGTCTCCAGCGTCTACTCGGAGGTGGACGATCATCATGCTGATACTACAGCGTACGTCGCAATCCGCACGCCGGCGGCACGAGCAATGGATTCGTCAAGTACCATCCTACCTCATCCAGAGCCAGCCAGCGCAACCACCACTCAGGACAAGCCGTTTCGAAACAATTATGTGCGTAGGCTCCAGCGGCTGTCGGGGTTCATCGTCTTCTGCCACTCGATGGCCATGGGCGTGATCCTACTGCTCGTGGACCAGCTCGCCAACGAGCGCAACGCGTCAGTCGCGCCGTGCTACTTTCTCGGGTTCCTGAACGCGCTGCTCTTCCCACACCGGTCCGGGTTCCGCGTGCGGTTCGTGTACGCGACGCTGGCAACTGTTTCCGTCAGTGTGGTCTTCATCTCAGCAGCTATTGCAGCCGAGAGCGACAAAGTCTGGACGTACGCGAGCTACATGGCACTGACTAACATCCTGGGCATGATGGTGAGCCACGAGGAAGAGTCGCTACGGCGCATCTTCTTCGTGCGCATGATGCTGCGCTCGGATGAGTTCAAGCAGCGCCACGACGCGATCCTCGTGCTCGAGCCGTGGTTCAAAGGCTACATCCGTCGCCGGCGACGTGCTCATTTACTCAAGCAGCAAGAAAACCAAGACTCACCACGCAAGCCATCCCAGGCCACCACGAGCGACGTGATGATTGTTCGCATTCCGACTGTCAACCAAATGGCGCAAGCTGGCAAACTGGGCTTCTCGCTCGAGATCGGACGCTCTGCGATCGCGCTCGTGACCGAGATGCTGTGATTGGTTCCATCACGTGGCTTCTCAAGGCGTCTCCTGGATGAGCGTGGTCAGTCGCTGGCTGAGGAAGAGTCCCCGGAGGCATGGGTGACGTCATACGCACCTCCAGACTGTCTCCTTGCCCTGCGATCTTGGCAGCGACTGTGCACGGCACTGCAAACGCCTCGAGCCCCTTGGCGTGATAGAACACGTTGGACCGCGCGATCTCTGTCAACACTTTCTACAAGTGGATTAGGGTGACAGGGGCTTGCACTCGTGCATGTCGAGTCGGTGGTACAGTGGCACACACCTTCATTTTGCCTGTTCGGAACTGCTCAAACTTGGCCATGTGCAGGTCGATGAGCGTGTTGACATTCTCCACGCGGCGTCGCTGGTCCGACAGCATGCGGAGCCGCTTCTCCTTCTCCTTGGCCGACCCAGCGCGCTGTCGCCGCCATCACTTGCATCAGACCTCGTACCGATACTACCGTACGCACACATAGAGAAGCAGCGACGCACACTCTTTTCATCGCTCTCCTTCTGCAGCTTGTGCAGGATCTTGATGGCCTTGTCGCGGTCCTCCGTCAGTTGCTGATCACATGTGGTGCCGTTATAAGAAATACGACATCGTCTCATCTCACACTGCGAAGATGCAACACACCTTCATGGGCATGACTCCCCAGTCCTGGACGTGTGCCAGCACCTGCAGGATCTCGGTCTCGGGTCGCAGCAGCATCACCTCGTGGGTCCCACCGGCCATCTTGCCGCCACTCGCGCCCAGGCTCGCCAGCGTCTGCGAGATCGCGCGGTTGTCTTCCTGTGCGCTGATATCCTGCAGGCTCTTGGCAAAGACTGCGTGGAAAGCCTCCTGCTCTTCGCGCGCGCGCAGCATCTTGGCCACGAGCTCTTCTAGCGCGCGCCCATTGCGCTCCATGAACTGGAGCTGCGCCTGCAGCTGCCGC
The DNA here is from genome assembly GCA_023337575.1 of Pythium chondricola. NCBI lineage: Eukaryota > Oomycota > Peronosporomycetes > Pythiales > Pythiaceae > Pythium > Pythium chondricola. The sequence continues at coordinate 129,360 of JAADXF010000003.1, forward strand.
CCGCGCTCGTCCATCTCGCACACAACAACTTGTTGGTAGATCTGCGACGTGTGAGCAGCCACCGAAGAAGAAAAATCGAAAAAGCTGTTTTACACGGGTGTTCAACCCGTTTTATCGTGGGCAAAACCTATACCCGTTTATTTATTTCACCCCAGGGGGCACTATTCGCTTCAGTCGATTCACTCGTTCCCCAAGTCCAACCCAAAACCAAACAACCCCTTCGAGCCCTCCAAGAGCTACTAACTTTACTGTATTAGTGTCGCCAAGTGCTTCTCCCCTCCGCCAACACACACGCACACACATACACACACGCATACTCGGCCACCATGCGGATCATGATCAAGGGCGGCGTGTGGAAGAACACCGAGGACGAGATCCTCAAGGCCGCGGTCATGAAGTACGGCATGAACCAGTGGGCGCGGGTCGCGTCGCTGCTCGCACGCAAGTCAGCCAAGCAGTGCAAGGCACGGTGGTACGAGTGGCTCGACCCGTCCATCAAGAAGACCGAGTGGTCCCGCGAAGAGGAAGAGAAGCTGCTCCACCTCGCCAAGCTCATGCCCGCGCAGTGGCGCACGATCGCGCCCATCGTCGGCCGCACCGCCGCGCAGTGCATGGAGCACTACGAGCGACTGCTGGACGCCGCACAACAGCAGCAGTCGACGGTAGCAGCATCCACAGGCGACGACGACCCACGGCGACTGCGGCCCGGCGAGATCGACCCCAACCCAGAGAACAAACCAGCGCGACCGGATCCCGTGGACATGGACGAAGACGAAAAAGAGATGCTGTCCGAGGCGCGCGCGCGTCTGGCCAACACCAAGGGCAAAAAGGCCAAGCGCAAGGCCCGCGAGAAGCAACTGGACGAAGCGCGGCGGCTCGCGGCGCTGCAGAAGCGGCGCGAACTCAAGGCCGCCGGGCTCGCCGGTCGAGGGGGGGCTGCTGCTGGCACGACGACCAAGAAGCGCAAGTTTATCGACTATGCGACCGAGATCCCGTTCCACAAGACCGTCCCGGCGGGCTTTTTCGACGTGAGCGATGAGCGCGCGGCGTCGCGGGACCGCGCGCTGGACCCAAAGCAAGTCGCCCTGCAGTTGGACACGCTCGAGGGCAAGCGCCGTGACGAGGTCGAGGCCAAGCAGCGGCAGCAGGACGCCAAGCGCCAGCGCTCGCTCATGAAAGCCGACCTGCCGCAGGCCATCGCGACGCTCAATGAAAAGAACGACCCGATCCACGCCATCAAGCGCAAGCCGCTGGCGCTGCCGGCGCCCGTGGTCGCCGAGAGCGAACTCCACGAGCTCGCCAAGCTCGGCATGTCGTCGGCGCACGCGGCCGCACTGGCCATCGAAGGCAGCGCGAGCACGGCGATCATCGCGGGCAACTACACGGCGACGCCGCTGCCTCGGGCCACGCTGTCGACCAACGCGAGAACGGCGCAGCACGACGCGATCATGGAAGAGGCGGCCAACCTCGCGGCCATGGCGCGCACCGCGACGCCGCTGCTGGGCGGCGACAACATTGAGCTCAAGACCGGGACAGGCTACGCTGGTGCCACGCCGCTGCGCACGCCAGCGTCGCATGCTGGTGTTGTTGCTGCCAGTGCGAGGACGACGCCGGCGTCATCGTCGTCACAGCTGCGCACACCGCTGCGGGACGAGCTTGGTATCAACCCGGAGACACAAGAGGAGCTGAACGCGCGCGCTGAGAAGGCCCGCACCAAGCGGCTCAAGTCGGAGCTGCTCACCGGCCTGGCCAGCTTACCCACGCCGCAGAACGAGTACGAGGTGAGCGTGCCAGTCCAGCGCGATGACAGCGGCGACGTGGTGATGACTGAGCTCGAGGAGGATGCGGGCGACCGCGAGGCGCGACTGGAACAACTGCGTCAGCAGGAGATCGAACGAGAACTCAAGCGACGGTCCCAGGCTGTGCAGCAAGGCCTACCTCGCCCCACCACCGCGCTCGTTCAGCTTGGTGTGGATGGCCCGGTGGCCCAGGAGATGCTTGCCCTGCTCCAGCATGACATCGTCAAGCACCCGTTCGAGCCTGTGGCTGAACCATCCAAGAAGAGCAAGAAGAGCAAGAGCAAGAAGCCAGCACCGTCACCTGCCGCGCCCTCGCTCGAGCAGTTCACCGACGAGCAGCTCGAAACGGCGCGCAACATGGTCACCATTGAAGCGAATCTCCAGGCGAACCCGTGGACGTCGGGCGTGGACGACAGTGACCTTGCGGCGTACTGGCGTGCGACTCAGCGGTGGCTGATCCCGAAGACAACGAGAGGCTCGGTGGCGTTCGCGACCACGGAACAGGAACGCCTGCGTGCACTGCAGGCCGAGTTCAAGGAGCTCAAGGAGGTGGAGACGCAGCTGAGCAAGCGCGCGTCCAAGCTGGAAGACCGCGTGTGGCTGCTCACCGGAGGACTCGCCTCGCGTGCCGCTGCTGCTCAGCAACGGCTGCAACAGGCGACCACCCACTTGCGTGACGCCGAGATCGAGCACGCCTGCTTCGTGCGACTTGCACAGCTTGAGGATGGCGTCCTGCAGCGGCGTATGGCGCGATTCGCGGCCGACATCAACACGCAGCAGCGTGTCGAGCTGGCGCTGCAGCACAAGTACGCGGCGCTGGCCGAGGCCTCGTAGGGTGCTTCTCTTTTTTCGGAAGCCACGTAGGGCAGGCATGCTAAGCTCTACCGTACTCCATCAACTGCTACTCACGTTGTCGTTGTCACCATCCACGAAGAGCACGGTCTTGGCCTTTGGTGAGGCCGCGTCGCCGCGTCCAACGCGCAGATTCTCCAACGAATACTTGCGGTGCATGAGGCTCACGAGCGTCTTGAGCTATGGATGCCCAGAGAAGAAGAAGCAAATGTCACTCCTCAAGTAATGACAAGGTAATGCAATGAATGCAGAGTACCCACCTCGTGCCACTTGGCGTTCATGGTCGACTTGTGCGCGTTGGTGAGGTCGTCGAGCTTGCTCAGCAGGATGGACATCTCCTTCTGCGTCAGCTCGTTCAAGAAAGCCTGCAGCGCCAGGTCCATCAACGCGATCTTCTTGCTCAGTAGATCAAACGGCGGTGGTGGCAACGGCGAGGCGCGAGCGGGTGGGGTCTGGGGCCGATCCTCCTCCTCGTTGCCGTCTCCAGGAGCAGCACCTTCAGTGTCGTCATCTTTCGATATGGTGGCCATGTCCCCATTAGAACTGGCGGCTGAAGCAGCTGCTCCAGTCGGAGTGTCGCTTCCACCACTACCTTGATGCTGCTTCTTTTTCTCAGTGTACTTGACGGTGAGGTCCTCGACAATGCCAGCCACAATGTCCAGCACGAGCCCACTCTGAATCGGGAACTTGAGGGGCTTCTCGGACCTTGAGACCTCGTCCGCTGTCTTGTCGATGCGGTGCTGCAGCACGTAGATCGCGAGACCCGTGGTGAGCTGAGTGCCACGCATCGTACGAGGCAGCCGTCGCGCAACAGTAAGCCATCCGGCCGCCGAGTCGAAGAGTCCTTCGTTCGCACCTGCGATTCGCAGCACGAGGGACGCGCCCCACTCCTTGCGCCACTCAAGCGTGGGGAACACTTCGAGCAGCTCCTCGATACACGTGGACGCGAGTTGCACGATCTCCGGGTGCAGGTTCTGCTCAAATTGCATGCGCAGGAAGAACATGGTGAGGCTGAACGCGTCGTATCCGTCCAGCCGCAGCAGTTTGGCGCGCAACGCGAGCACAAGGAACACGAGCACGTACTGCATGTTGAGCGTCGGGAAGGGCAGTAGTGGCTTGCTGCTTCGTTGTTGCCGTTGCGGAGTCGTGTTGTTGCTACCGGTACTGGAGCCATCCAAGGGCGTGGTGCTGATCTTGCTGCGTGCGCTCATAGAACGCTTGCTGTCTTGGAAACCGAAGCGACGGAAGGCATTGAGAAAGTCGTAAACCGTTGGTCGCCACTCCATTTGGATATCTGGCAGCTTGTCGCCCAGGATCGCGCGGAGGTCCTGCACCGAGTCGCAGAAGCTTGCACACGGCAGCCCGGACTTGAGCTCCTGTTTTAATACTGTCAGTGAGGCGTAGTGTGCGATGGTGATAGCCGTGGCACGCACCGTGGAGAGCTGGTGGCTTGTGCCTGCAAGCAGCACAAACAGATTGCTGAGGCAGCCCTTGACGATGTGACTGTTGCTGTGTGTTGACACTGCGTAGAACGACACAAAAAAGGAGCGTGAGGTAAAACGTGCCCTAACTCATCGATTATTGGCAAGAACGTACTGGTCATGAAGAGCCAGGAACAGATGCGCGAGGGCAGCTTGAGTGCTGGCATGGGCAGCGTCATCTTGGCCGATTGCTTGGTACCCAGCACCACGCGCAGCAGGATCGCTTTGCTCCACAGTAACGCACCCAGTTCTTCGTCGTTGGTCGTCTGCATGGCACGGTACACGAGTTCCAGGTCGCTGTGAAGCTCAGCGGCGGTGGCCTTGAACACTGGGCACGTCAGTGGCTCGGTGATGGGCGTGAAAACGAAGCCAAACTTCTCCTCGTGGCTCTTGCCTGCCTGGTTGTGGTCCGCGAAGAGCACGCTGTCAGCCGACAGACTGCTCATGCTGTGCTCCATGTCACTCATGAGCTTGGACATGGGCGAGCCGAACGCCGCGCCACTCTTGCCTCGCTTGTTCAGGCTCTTGGCCTCCTCGCGCAGCTTCTTGAGCTTGTCCGCGCGCTGCGCCTTGCGCTTCTTCTCCGCCAGGTCGTTTGAGAGCAGTGCATCCAGACTCGCAAACTCGGCGAGGATACCGCCACTGCTGCCACCACGCTTGCGCTTACTAGATTAGGATAACAGATCGAGGACAAGCATACAGGTTACATCCAGTGGGGGTTAGAGGGTGCGGTATTCGATACACACCTTGTGATCTTGCGGGTCTCGCGACTGACGCTGGCGAGCAGCGCGTCCTCTTCATCGTCCTCGTTCTCGTCATTATCAGCACCGTCTCCCTTTCCACTCCCTTCCTTACGCTTCGCCTCCGACGCGTTGGCGTCGCTCTTTCTCATGCCGGAGATGCTCTGGGGTTTGGGCGTGACGCTGCGGCGGCGCGACGGAGTGAGTTTCCTGTCGTTGTCGTCGTCGTTTTTGGTTTCTGTTTCCTCTTCATCACTCTCGGCAGCGCGGCGGCCACGCTTGCGGGTCACGGGTGCACGCTTCGGTGAGGCTGGCTCTGCCGTCGCTGTCGCTGCTGCAGGCTCAGGCTTGCCGCGGCGCCGCGTGACGCGCATCTCAACCGGGGGGTCGCCGCTGTTTGCCGCCATCAGGAATGATGGATGCTTGGTTGCACCTCCTGTCGTTGGTCGGGTTTGACCCGGGTCTTCCAGAATGGGTTCAACATGTGGGTGGGTCTTCTATTTTTTATTATGTCTTGGACAGTGATGTTAGGGTTACTCAGAATAAGTTTACCGGTAAGTTGATCAAGCAGACAGGTCAACGTTTGTGGAGGACACAAAGATGATGAAGGGGTGTGGGACTCCCAACGGGAGGTGCGGAGCACTCGCGAAAAGATTGCATGGTGATTTGCGTGAATCTTGCAGCCGCGTCTTGACAGATTCGAGAGGGCACGCTTGGTAAGGTCAAAGATCCCGCACGCATACTTTCAGCACACGTCAGACGTGTCTAATGATATAGTACTGCATTGTTGCTGCTGTCGTCGACACTACACCGTACGATTCGATTCATTCATGCTAACGTTGTGATCGACATGTTTGATGAACTCCAACTGCTCTGTACCGTAGATTGCAGTATTGAAGATAGTGTTCATCCAGTAGACTGGCGGTACTGTAGAGCTCTTCTTCATGAACTACACTTTCACAGCTTGAACTGACTACAGGCTCAACGGAGGAGGATTTTGATTGGTTTGAGGTGGATAACTGCCCATTGGTCCTGGCACGAATCGTTTTGGCGTATGGACTGAACGGCTTGAAACGGCGAGGGGGGGCGAGGCTGCTCAAGTGCCCCTATTTAAGCCTGGGCACTTCCGTGTCCGGCGTTTGCTGGTTGCTTTGATGGGCAAAAAGAGCGGCAGCACGGAAGCATTATTTGGTACAGTGCGACACTAATCCGCTCAGTGGTGTAGTCGGTCGTTGACATTGAGGAGATTGGGCAGCGTCATGACCACGAACGTTGTGAGATAGTACAGTGTAGTAGTAGCAAGATACAGTATCGGGTCCATTTTCATTTTTAAATTAAAATGGACCCGATACTGTATCTTGCTTAATTTTTAAATTAAAATGGACCCGATACATACTGTATCTTGCTTAAAAAAATGGACTCAATTTTTTGACGGGATACTGTATTTTGCAATCTTTCAACGTTGAAGAAGACTTTCTGTCGTTTCAACTGATCTGAATTTGGCCAATCCATCTGAAGTCATGTCCACTCTTGAGCCAATCAGCGCCTAGAGAGTTATTTCAGTACACAGCCGTGAGGGGGATACAGGAATAGCTTAGGGGTGGGGCTTTCGTATAACTGTCCGGGCAGGTTGACAGCAATATTGACTTTGTAGTCCACTGCGGGTAGGGTAGCGTCCACTCTCGAGCGGCTGTGGCCTGTCTGTTGCACTGAAGAAAATCGAATCGCGCGACGAGCGGACAAGGAGCGAACGGCCGCCACCCCTCCAGTCTGGAGTCCAGAGCCAAATGGCTCGCTCGACTCTTGAAAAAAGAACGATCGCGTCTGTGGAAACTTCCCGTTACCGGGCGGTGCGGCAGCAGCAATGCCCAGCCCCTCGCCAAGACGCAGCGATCGGCGAGCCGGCGCATTCAGCAACTCACAGTATCACCGAACGCGGCATCCACATCACGTGCCCTCCAGCACTCACTGCGCTCGTCGTGTTGCTGCACGACGTGATACGGTACCACCGGTGATCCGCAGCAAGTGAGCTCCTCCCCTTTTTTTCTCCTCGTGTCTCTGTCCAGATCACCACCGCAATCGCTCTCCATCGAACACCTCAACCATGACTCAACTCGCTGCAGGTGAAGTCGCGCCCGGCGGCGGCGCAGGCACCGAGTGGCAAATGGCCTACTCGGCGGGCGACCGCACGCGCACCCTCGTGGAGGCCGAGGTCATCTCGGCCATCGAGTACGACCGCTCAGGAGAATACCTCGCGACGGGCAACAAGGGTGGGCGCATCACCATCTACAACCGCAGTGGTGCGAGCCGCCTCGACACGGCGCACACCCACAAGGCGCTCGCAATGAGCCACCCGCCGTCGCGGCAGGCGCAGTACACAGCGTTCACCGAGTTCCAGAGCCACCGCGCCGAGTTTGACTACCTCAAGAGTCTCGAGATCGAAGAGAAAATCAACCAGATCAAGTGGTGTCGACCCACCAACAACGCGCAGTACTTGCTCTCGACCAACGACAAGACCATCAAGCTCTGGAAAGTGCGAGAGCGAGATGTGTGCGAAGTCACGCAATACAACCTCCCACAGCCGCCGCAGACTCGAGCACACTGCCCACCGATGCACTCGATCCAGTTACCCAGGACCACCGTCCGCGATCGTGTGACAACGTCCACGGCGCAGCGCGTCTTTGCGAATGCGCACACGTACCACATCAACTCGATCGCACTGAACAGCGACGGTGAAGTCTTTCTCTCGGCTGATGACCTGCGGGTCAACCTGTGGAACCTCGGGATCTCGAACCAAAGCTTCAGTACGTTTGCATCGCCCCATGACCAACTTGCATATGATCTTAAAAAAACATGCACCTCTTGTGGCAGACATCGTCGATATCAAGCCGCGAAACATGGAAGAACTCACCGAGGTGATCACCGCCGCCGACTTCCACCCGTCCCACTGCAATATCATGATGTACAGCACGAGCCGCGGGGCCATCAAGCTCGGAGACATGCGCCAGGCAGCCCTCTGTGACACCTACTGCAAACTGTATGAAGAACCAGAGGACCCGGAGGCGCGCAGCTTCTTTTCGGAGATCATCGCGTCCATCTCGGATATCAAGTTTTCCCCGGACGGTCGCTACATCATCGCACGCGACTTTCTCACACTCAAGATCTGGGACATCAACATGGACTCGCGCCCCGTGCAGACTATCAACGTGAGTATTCGTCGTAGCATCGACTTAAAGGAGTGGTCTCTCACCGACGGCCATTGCTGTTGCCATCACAGATCCACGAGCACCTGCGTCCTCGACTCGGTGATCTGTACGAGAGCGACTGCATCTTCGACAAGTTCGAGTGCGCCGTCAGTGGCGACGGCAACAACTTTATCACCGGCTCCTACAACAGCGAGTTTCACATCTACGACCGCTACGGACGAAGCGACGTCACCATCTCGCCCAACCCACGCGTGCCCAACCCGAACCGACGCCACTCCCTACCCCAGCAAATGCTCGCGCAGTCGATGGCAGCGCCACCTGCGGACGCAGGTGGCGCTGTCATGGGCGGCGGCGCCGTGGATGGTCTCGACTTCAACAAGAAGGTCCTACAGACGAGCTGGCATCCGACCCAGAACGAGGTCGCCATCGCCATCCGAAACAACCTCTACGTATACACTGCCTAGTGCATTGCCATTGCGCGATGGATTGATTCGTTCAGTGACCAATTGCAGCGATTCCATCGCGCATACGGTAGTGGCTACTGTAGTGTACCTACCCGCTTCTCCTCCCAGTTCGTTCCTCCGCCACTGTAATTTTATACGTATCCCTTCGCTCGTTCATCATGTGAGAATGGCTTTGAACTCGTCAAACTCGATCTCGCCGCTGCCGTCCACGTCGAGCTTGTTGATCATCTCCTCGATGTTGATCGTGAGCCCAAAGTCTTGCTTGATGATCTTGATCAGCGTCTCCTTGCGCACGACGCCACTCTTGTCTGGCTTGCCACCGCACGCGACAAACGCATCGACTGTTTCCACAGACAAACACGTGATCAAATGATGTCGCCCGCGCATCGATACGAAGGTAACACACTCATGTCGCTGTCGTCTTCAAAGAGCGCGGCGCGGTCCTTCTGGTTATCGATGACTTGGAGGAACTCGGCAAAGTCTGAGTACACGCATGGCATCACTCAGGCAAACAAGACGAGACGCGTCACGGCTTGTCCAACGCACCGATCGCGCCGCTCATGTCTTCATCCACTTCGCTGATCATCTGGAAGAGCTCTTCCTCGGTCGGCTGCTGGCCCATCGCTGGGTACAAGCATTTGTTCACAATGTCATCCCACCAAAATCCATACACAGCGCAGATTGCAACGCACCTTCAAGAACCTGCCGCAACTCCCACACGTCGATGGTGCCACTCCTGTATAGTAGTCACCGCCGAGCCGTCAGCGGGTCTGAACTGGAGGAATGGATTCGTAGGTCTTCCCGACGGAGCAAGAAAATGGGCATGCCCCGCCAGCGTCTGTCCACGCGTGTTGTGGGCACCGCGCGCATAGACGGCGCGGCCCCTACAGTATCACAGAAGCTCCGTCTCACCTGTCCTTGTCGAACGCGAGGAACGCCTCGCGACATGCGTCGATCTCGTCCTGCGCGAGCACCATTTTGGCTGTGGGCAACGTTGAAGTCGGCGGCGCCGACGCTTCGTTTCAAGTTAAATTTTACCGTATTTTTAGACTGCCGAACGCTAGGCTAACGTTAACTCCATGGGTAGAATTACGGTAAAAAAAAAATACCACGCGGTACTGTACTTGGACACTTGATCACAAACCAAGGATGCGCGCTGGTTGCTCGCCGATGGCGATCGTATTGTGAAGCAGGTACTTTTCGTTGTTGCTCTCGATGCTGGCAAGGTCGTACTTGTAGTTGACCATGAGGCCGGCACTCTGGTGCAAGCCCTGCAGTAATATATATGTGCAGCAAGGTCAGTCCTGCATGAACAAAGCTGGGAGCAAAGAACAGTACCTTTGGAGAAGGGTCCCCGAGCCAATTGATACGCTCGAAGATAGCTCCATTGCGGATGTGGAAGTTGGCGACCTGGCAAAGCGCTTTGCCTCGCTTCTTCTCTTGGTACACGTATCGAGCACCAAGTTTCAGAAGAATGGGCTTGAGAGCATCCGCCACCTCGCTGTCCTCGTGCCAGTTGTCAAAGGCCAGGGCCTTCAGGATAGTATCTGTTGTAGACGCCACGTTACCCTCGACCTGCACGCTCTTCTTGCCGAGAGTAGCGACCAAGTGCTCGTACACGGGCTCGTTCTCAGCCACCAAAGAGTTGTTCATGCGCTGGCTCTCGAGCCACGGCACAAAGTTGGGAATGGGGCTGAGGGTCGAGTAGATCTGCACCTGGGGATGCTCGCGCGTGAGCGCCTTGGCAACTTCCTTAATGAGGAAGTTACCCAGATCCACACCCTGCATGACGATGAAAAGTTGATGTGAGGGCCAGGTGACTACCGCATAAACAGTGTGTGAATGACAGCACCTGTAGCCCCTTCTGGGTCGAAGAGATAGAGTAAAAGATCGCAGCCCGTGCCTGGGACTCGTCTTCCATCTCCGCAGTGTCTTCCTTGATGTACAGCATGCTATCAGCGAGCTCCTTCACGAGTGCGACGTGGACGAACACAAGTGGCTCATCTGGCACGCTTGGGTGGAAGAACGCGTAGCATCGGCGGCCACGCCCCAGGCGACGCTTGAGCTCGATGATCGTGCCCACAGGATGCACGGCTTCGTATCGAATGATCTTCTCGAGAAGCTGGCCAGGGGAGCGCTCGTACGTGACTCGGGAGAGTTGAAGAAACCCCACGCTGAACCAGGATGCCAAGAAATTCTGTGACACACGATAGCAGTGTTAGCTCTGTGGGATTAGTAGATGGATTGCTACTAACACAACGTACCTTCAAGCTGACGTCGAGTGCGCGCAGTGCAGATGCCTCCGCGCCCTGCTCGGTGTTTTTGCGAATCACCTGCAAGAGATCAGCACGCATTTGAACCAGGAACAGCATGCCGCCTTCCTTCTGTGACAGGATTTGCTGGAAGAAGGTCTGAGATACACCAGGATCGCGGTTAGTATGAATCAGGCATAGTGACGCTATCCATTCACGGACCTCATAGAGAGGAGAGAGTGATGTGCGTAGGTTGCGGAAGGTGCGGAGGAACCTTTCGATGTGTTCGTGCTCCCAGTCAATCTCGCTGGCGCCACCGGTGGCTGCGTCGCGCTGGACATGCGCAAAGTTCTCTGCAAAGTAGTTGAGGCTCTGCTCCACCTGTGATCACATTTGTCATTGATTCAGTCTATGAGGCCACACAGAACTAGAGCGATCCATCACGCACCAGCGCTGGATCCACGTGTAGATCACGAGCGAGAATCAAGAAGAAGTTCTTCTTGGCCACGATGTCAAGCGTTCGGTACTTGGCGCATAGATGTCCGATCACAACGCTCGGTACAAAGTCTAGTGATCCAATCCGTGAGTGTTTCTTCAATACAGAGCCAGTAAAGGGAAGAAAACACGCACCACCAGAGTTCGCCTTGGTTCGCACTGTCTCCTGGATCAATTGGGACAGCTTTCTGCGGTCCTCTGCGTCTGGGTCGCTGAGATCGATCTCTTGAAGCAAGATTGATGGCGTGGAAGGAGGCGGTTGCGGCGCCTTCTTGAGATTGTCGGAACCAGGATGGAACAACCGCACTTGTACAATGGCGTTAGCACGTTGTAGTGACAGCGATCCCCTGTTTGATGGAGCAGGAAGAGCACTCGCGGAGCGCGCCGCGCGCTGACGCAGGCCACGCAGCACAGTGGCTGCCTGCATCCTCCCCTTCCTTGTCAGATTCCGCAGTGAGCGAGACTCGGTAACCCCCACTCCAGTGACCTCGCTCAAGTTGAAGACCGGGAGCAAAAGAATCAGACTGAGACTCAGTCGTGAGCAACCATGATTGGCTGTAAGGAAACATAGTGGCAGCTGGAATCAGATGCGGCACGTGTTCCCGGAGGCACACGCCACCGGACGATATGCTGGCAGGAGTGCGATCGAGGTACTACTTGCTGTCGTCGCTGCACACGCGCCCGTCGACACGCACGGTTCGCGGGGCGATTGGCATCGCTGTCACGTCTACTAATACGTGCCTCCTCTTCCGCACACCCGCTAATAGACACTCGTCGGCGTCGCCTCTCAAGACACCAAACGACAAGATGGGAGAAACGTCGCCACTGAATCGATTATCGCCACGGTCCCCCGCACAGGTGCGTTGCATTTTCTTTATGGTAGCATGTTCCCAATCGCTCGTGTCCTTTGCAGCTGACCTTTTGCGTTCCTTCGCAGTCATCTCGCACGACGGAGGCTGTTGACGAAGAGCTCGGTGAAGTCGTCGACACCACTCAGCTTTCGTGGAAAGAGCGCGCCAAGTCGTTTGCCTCCGAATACGGACGCGTCGGTATCGCCACACATATTGTGCTCTCTACGCTCTCCTTCACCGTGATATACATCGGCGTCTCGAGCGGCATCGACGTGACATCTCTGCTCCAATCCGCCGGTATCTCAACCGATAGTGCTGGTAAGGAGGCGGCAGCGAACTCGGCTGGGTCGTTCCTGATCGCGTACACCCTCTACAAGATGCTGGCCCCTGTGCGATGGCCGCTTACATTCGCGGTGACACCTGTGGTCATGCGAGCGCTCCGTCGACGGGGATATATGCTGCCCAAGACCAAGTCAACGGCGCATCGATCCCCACTACCAGACGCTGAAGAAGCCTCTGCCCGTGATCAGCACCACCAGTCTCGCAAGTGAACTCTGTACCTAGTACCGAACATCCAAACACCAACACAAGCAGATAAACAGTTCAAGCCGCAGCATGCATCTATGGGATTGACGTGTCTTCCGGGCTGATCAACGCGTCCACGAATGCTTTCTCACCCGTGCCTGACTCGATCATGTGCTGGATGGACAGGAAACCGTCCGCATTCATACGCAGGAAGGTCTCATTCGAGTACGCGAGAGCCTTCAGCGCTTGCTGCAGCACGGCGACGTGGAACGTCGCGGCGCACTGCCCTGGCGTTGTTGTGTGCGCATCGCCAGCACAAAAGAACTCGATGAACGCCGACGATGTCCTTGCGAAATCAATCTCACACGATCCCGTCTCCGACATGGCACTCAAACTCAGACTGCGGTTGCCATTCAGATCGTCCGCATACATTGTGATGGTGACGGATGCCGCACTAGGCAGGTCGTAGAGCTCCGCGAACGCATCGTGTAGAGGCTGGGACTGGATGATACACCGCGCGACGACCGCCGAGTGTTCGAACGCCGTCTCGAATTCAAGCTGGCCCACGTCGTTGCCTTCCAGCTCGAGTGCTTGCATGGAACACTCGCAGATCACGCCGTTGTCTTCCACGACGAGCGTGAGTGATGCCGTCGCCGGGAAGTAACGCAACCGCAACGCTGACGTCGCGAGTGCGGACGGTCCAAACATCGACAGCGACTCAATCAGAGCATTTAGATTGAGCACAAAGCTAAACTGGACTTCCAGGTCGTCGTCCATTAAACTCGCTTGGTCTTCCTCGGCAAGCTCAGCCGTTGGGTCGAACTCGAACTTGTCAAACAACTCCGCTCCAAGCGATGTCTTGATCTGCAAGGACTTTCCACGTGTATGGGACGTGAACAGCATCCCGTTTTCATCGATGTCGCAACGCACGCGCTGGTCTTTTTTTCCTTGGAAGAGGCACGAGAGAAGCGTCACGAGCTGCTTCACACTCTCGGCGGTGCACATGAGTCCTGGCTTCACAACGCGGCGCTTCTCGCCTAGGTCGCCACAATCGGAATCGTCGCGATGTTCATCACCGTCGCTAGCGCTGCGTGATCTTGTAAAACGGTGCTGTCTTCGGTCGTCATCGTGGTAGTCAAGGCTGTCCGAGGCGTAGCTTGGAGATGCCATGTTGCCGCCGTCCAACGCACCGTGGTTGATCACCGATGAATGTGTAATTTTCGGAAACAAAGTTTACAGTGAATCTCTTCTAAATGCATGAATACTATTGAATAACAAAGGTTATCGAGGTGTTGAAGTTGTCTCCAACCAACCGCCATGGAGTTGGGCATCCCTGGGTATGCGGCGATTCGCCTACTTGGCAGCGGCCAGTTCGGCGACGTGTACCTCGTACGAAGGCAGCGCGATGGGAAAGAGTTTGCCGCGAAACAGTCCCATGGATCGGGCGTGATATCAAGTGGCGAGATCCAAGAAGCGCACGTGATGCAGAAACTCCGCCATCCGAACATCATCAAGTATGAAGAGCTCATTCAGCTCCACGGGCGGCAGCCGTGCGCGATTATCATGGAGTATGCAGGTGGTGGTGATCTTGCAGAGTTCATTAAAGCATACAAGCAAAGGTAACGCACTCCATAGGGATGATACTGCGTTGACTACAGTAGTTGTTGAGGGTACTGACCACTATCGTTCAGAAATGAACCAGTACCGGAAGAGGAGATCATGCGCTTGTTCATCCAAGTAACATCCGCGATGTTGTATCTGCATGATCAACGGCTGCTACATCGGTGAGATGCTATTCCTCCAGAGCAATCAGTATCGTCGGGCTGAGAACACACAATTACTTGCAGTGATCTGAAGCCACAGGTATGGAGAGCTCGTCAGCGTGGTCGCTACCACTGACACTGAAAAAGACCAAAGAACATCCTACTCGATAGCCGGGGTATAGCCAAGCTGAGCGATTTTGGCGTTGCGCGCTCACTTCATCACACGTTCGATGCTGCGCAGACACTGACCGGCACGCCCTACTACATGTAGGGACCAACGTCGCAGCGTCCTCGAGCCTTTGACTAACGAAAGCATTCTTCTCAGGGCACCCGAGATACTTGACAACCTCCCGTACGACTCGAAGGCAGATATTTGGAGTCTCGGATGTGTTGTTTACGAGCTAGCCAGGTTGTCTCCTCCATTCCAAGCACCATCGTTCGCAGCGCTGGTGCTACAGATCACCAATCATGACCCTCAGCCTTTACCACCAATGTACTCTGCCGGCATACGCGCACTGATAAGCAACATGCTTGAGAAGGATCCATTGGTGAGTGTACTAACAATTCGTACGGTATGCCTTACTAAGATTTGTGTCTTACTCACGAAGAAACGACCTGATGCGAGGCGCATGTTGGAGATGCCGTTCGTCCAGCAGTGGCTGTTGCATATCGCGAGCTCAGCGCCGTCATCGGCGATGCTCCAGGCACCAGTGCCTCGACAATACGAGCAGATGAAAGGAATAGAAGACGCAGTGGGTCGGTCAAGGTCAAGAGAGGGCATCCAACAACCCGTCCAAGTCGCAGACGCTTTGCGTGAGCCTGAAAGTGTCAACAGCAACGAACAAGACGCTGCTCGTCGTATCTTCTTCGAGAACCAGGTGTGTGTGTGTGTGCTGCTATGGTATCGACGAAACTCGTCAGCCCTCAGGCATCGCTGATTCTCTTAGGCTGCCGCAAGACGAAACAAAGGTCGAGTGGAGTTGGAGAAAGCAGCACCAGCTCCCTTCCTCGATCTCGACCTACCTCCAACACGCGAACAACCTCTTCGGAACCAGCTCCAAGCAGCAGCGACGCGTGGTGACACAGCTGAGCTGAAAGAGAAAATGCGGGCGTGCTACCTCGAGAATGCAAGGGCAGCGAGAGAAAACAGACAACGTGCACTTGAGGAACAAGCAGAGCAGCCACACCATCACCCACAGCCTCCAGGGTCTCTAAGCGTCAGTCCCCCCGGTCCTCCTCCACCTCCGCCACCCGCACCAATCAAGCCAGAGTCTCGCAACTACGAGGCACTCCTGGAGGAGGAACGCCGCAGAGTTCGCATGGAACGCAAGCTCTTACAAGAGCGGATGCGCAGTCTTCAAGAACCTGGATCAGACACGAGCGTGTCCTTAGAGTAAATGCCTCCACGGTGGCATCCATGATGATTGTGGAAAAGCAGAGCGAGCTGACTCACACTTGATGGACGAATCTCATGAAGAACGACAAAGAAATCAGTGCGGTTGATGGATGAATGCTTCCTTCGTTGGCGTCGTCTCACCGATATAAAACTGCGCATGTAGTATAAATACTACCGTAGTAGTATTACCTGTGGACAGCTACGAGCACTACGAGAAGATCCTTGAACTTTAACCCAGCACGTGGACTGGCTCAAGATGCACCACAACACCAGCATGAAGACAAGATGCCTAGCTGCACATCCTTTCTGTGTTGCACTCACACATTCTCACACTCTCGCAGTAGGGGGGCAAGAATCTGTCGTCCATCAAGTTCGGTTTCTCGCGCCACTTGAAGATCGTCATGCATAAAACCTCAAATGTGAATAAAACCTCACCAACTTCAACAGGTAATCCATCAAAAACAAATGACGGGCACAAAAATGTGCAGCAACACCACCCAAGCGCATCCATGCAAGTCATCATCATGGGCTTGGCCTTTGCACGAGAAACAGTGGGTGGAATCATCTTGCTGCGTCTCGTCAGGGCAACCAACGCGTCGAAACAGAATCATTCCACCGCGCGCCGCAAGCGCACGCGCCGACTGCAACTGCGACAACCGGTTTTAGTCATGGTGACAACTGGTAAACGCTCATAGACACACGGGGTGGACACCTATGCGACCACGACCGGTCGGTATGTATGGCAGGCGCGCTCCTGGCGAGAGCGCGTCGGTATTGTAGCTGCTCATTCCAAACCTTTCCAGCTTCAGCACAAGCGCAGCAAGCAACCCCCTCCTCCCCTCATCAACCAATCAACCATGCTTCGCGTCGTCACTCGCCTCCAGCAGCCAGCGCGTAAGGCGCTGCAGGCGACGTCCAAGTCAATGGCCGTCAGCGCCGCCATGCACCCGCGCGTGTGCGGTTGTGGCAACTGCAGCACGACCCACAAGGCTGGGTGCACGTGCCCTGCGTGCCAGTCGCGCTCGTTCTCAGTCAAGTCGCAGGCGAGCTACGCGATTCCAAAGACCCAAACTGCGGTAGTCTTCGACAAGAACCAAGCGCCGCTCCAGGTTCGCAAGGACTGGCCGGTGGTGCAGCCGGAAGACCTCAAGCCTGGCGAGGTGCTCGTCCGCTTGGCGTACAGTGGTGTGTGCCACACCGATCTCCACGTCTGGATGGGCGACTGGCCACTCGACAACAAGCTGCCGCTCGTCGGTGGCCACGAAGGTGCCGGGTACGTGGCGGCCATCGGCAAGCACACGATGACCAAGCTCAAAGTGGGCGACCCAGTCGGTGTCAAGTGGCTCGCCAACTCGTGCCTTGGCTGTGAAGACTGCCGAAAGGGCCATGAACCAACTTGCGAGGAGGCCCAGTTGCACGGCTTCACGGTGGACGGATCGTTCCAGCAATGGTGCGTGTCGTTTGCTGATCATGTGACACCCATCCCGACGGAGATGCCACTGGACTCGGCTGCTCCTATCCTGTGTGCTGGTGTCACTGTCTACAAGGCGTTGAAGGAGATCCAGGGCAACCCTGGCGAC
The DNA here is from genome assembly GCA_023337575.1 of Pythium chondricola. Taxonomy (NCBI): domain Eukaryota; phylum Oomycota; class Peronosporomycetes; order Pythiales; family Pythiaceae; genus Pythium; species Pythium chondricola. Next base: position 146,764 of record JAADXF010000003.1, read on the forward strand.
TTTGTTGTGATCCCAGGTGCTGGTGGTGGCCTCGGCCACTTGGCATGCCAGTACGCACGCGCGATGGGCTACCGCGTCATCGCGATCGACACTGGTGACGAGAAGCGCAAGCTCATCGCGAGCTATGGCATCAACGACTTCATCGATTTCAAGGAAGGCGACGTCGTTGAGAAGGTCAAGGCTGCCACCGGTGGCCGTGGCGCGCACTCAACGGTCGTGGTGGCGTCTGGTGGAGCTGCGTACAAGCAGGCCCTCGATTTCTTGCGTCCATACGGCTCAGTGGTGATGGTTGGGTTGCCTAAGGACACCTCCATCACTGCTGGCGTCTTCAACTCGGTGCTCAACTCGCACCGCATCATCGGCTCCTACGTTGGCAACCGCCAGGACGCAGTGGAGGCACTCAAGGTCGCGACGTACGGCGACGTCAAGGTCAAGTTCGACGTGGAGAACCTGGACAACCTCCCGAGCATCTACGAGCGCATGGCGGACGGCAAGCTGCCTGGTCGTATCGTCCTCGACTGCGAGTAAATGTGACGGTGTCGGGGTGTTGGTCGAAGCTTGCAGACTTGATTGTTCTTGCATAGTCTGTTTTTAAACTTAAAAGTACACGTAATCTTGATTATACGTTGCGCAATGCCAATAGCTACCTCGAAAGAGTGACATCGATTGCACTTCTGCAGCTCATCAATTCTGCGGACACGATGGCGACGAGCAACGCGAAGAAGTTCCTGTCGATCGGGTGAGTCTCCTGTGCCTTTGCACCTCGCCCCACAAGAATAGCATCATGCTCACTGAGCGGCGCGGTGCCATGCGCCCATGTCACTAGCAAAAAGATCGTTGCGATCGGCAAAAACTACGAGGCGCATGCCCGTGAAATGGGCGCCGCCAGCGCGCCAAAGGAGCCCGTGCTCTTCCTCAAGCCGACGACGAGCTTCGTCGCAAATGGCGGCGACGTGCTCATCCCTCCCGGTATCGGCGACGTCCACTACGAGGTCGAGCTCGGTGTACGTGCATGTGTGTGTGTGTGGCAGATACAACACTGTGGAGGACACAAACAGATTTAGTCGCTCTACCACTATAGGTTGTGATCGGCAAGGGCGGGCGCGACATCAAGCAGAGCGAGAGCATGGACCACGTGGCTGGGTACGTGCTGGCGATCGATATGACGGCGCGCCAGGTGCAAGACAAGGCGAAGAAGGCCGGGCTCCCGTGGACGCACGCCAAAGGTTACGACACGTTCACGCCCGTGAGCGACTTCATCCCCAAGAGCAGCATCGCGGACCCGCACGACCTCACGCTCTGGCTCAAGGTCGACGACGAGCTGCGCCAGCGCGGCTCCACGAGCGACATGGTGCACAAGATCCCGTTCCTAATTGCCTACATCAGCCGCATCATGGCGCTCGAGGAGGGCGACGTGATCATCACCGGCACACCCGAGGGCGTCGGCCCAGTGCCACCTGGCACGGTACGTGTGCATAGAACTACTGTACTGTCGATCTATAATAGTAGCATACTAATCTGAGCCCTGTAGACCATGAGCGCGGGGATCGAGGGCGTCGTGGATATCTCGTTCCCGGTCAAGACCCGTGTCTACGCCGACGAGTAGAGTCTGGCAGCCTAGACGCCTCCATCATCCACAGATCGATTCGAGGTGCATTCTACACGACGTAAGCGGTGGATAGATCGGTTGTATGGATTGATTGATTCATTCATTGATTCGTTCAACGACCGTGCCGTTCGTCCTCGGACGGGGCTGTGGCTGTGGCCGCACCAGCCGCGAATCGCTCCATCACGGCCACAAACGCGTGGTCTGTCTGTATCTTGCGCACCGACGTCATCTTGCGCACGCGGCGCTTGCGCGTGAGAATGGACCGCGCGTGGTGGACGCGCACGCACCAGCCACGGTACACGGACTGGATGCACAGCGCCGCGGCGTCATGCCGCAGGTTGCGGATCGCCGTGGACGCGTACGTGTGCACGGCTGGCGACGTACTCGGCGCCTTGATGAACTGGAGCAATGTGCCAAGCACACCACTCTCGACCAGCTTGTTCCTCGTGACGTGGACCATGGACATGGCCGCGATGGCACGCGTGGCCTCGACCAGCACGTCGTTGTTGCGTGAAAGGGGGCACACATACTTGACCAGGATGGCCAGCATGCCTTCGTCTACCAGCTTGAGGATGTTCTCGGGGCGCTCGGCAAAGTTGGCGATGATCGTGGCGATGTTGGTGCGCGTCTGGATCAGCGGGTGGAACGCAAACTCCTTGAGTGCGCGCAGCAGCGGTGGCTTGCACATGGTCAGACGCGAGTGTGCGTCCTCCGAGAGCTGGGCGATCGCGGCGATCGCGTCCACTTTCATGCTAAAATCATTGCCCGCGAGGATGCCAAACAGACACTTGATGATGCCGCGGGCGAGTAGTTCAATGTAGTGCTTGAACTCGGTCTCCTGTTGCTGCTGAGGAGGTCTTGTGCCCATGGCCATGGCGGCGTGTAGTGTGGCCCGCCGGTCGCGGTCGCGTTCGCGCTCTTTGCACACGAGAAACGTGAGCAGCGTGATGACGCCACGACGCACACGCTTGTCGGAGGCGGCGTACAGATCTCTGGCCGTGATGCAGTCCACGAGCTTGGAGCGGATCACGTGCTCGCGGTTGACCGGGTTCTTAGCCATTTCGCAGAACACAGTAAACGCCGGCCGCAGCAGTGCATTCACCTCGGCCGAGATCGTGATGGTGGATGATGATGAGGCTGGCTGTGCTGTAGGCTCTGGTCCGTCGGGACGAGAGGACTGAGGGCGACGATTGCTTGAGGGCGACCTGGTGCTTGCTGGCGGTCGCTTGTCCACGGCGGCTGGCAGGCCGCGAGGACTATGGAAGCACAGCTGGACAAGTCGAGGGAGCGCGTTGGCAACCACAAGCGCCGGGTGATTCTTGCGGTTGGTGGCGAGGGCCTCGAGGATGCAGGCCACAAGCACACAGTTGGCGTGGGACGCCTTGGGCGAGTCCAGCACCAGGAGCAGCGTCGGGACAAGGTGGAGGTCGACAAACTTCCGACCGTTTTCCTCCTCGGCCACGAGCAAGTGGATGAAGCTCAGTAGCTCGCGGCGGAACTGGAGGTCGTGCTCAATGAACGGGTCGTGGAGAAGAGTTGCCAGTGTCTCAAAGTGGGTCGAGTGGCAGAAGAGGAATCGGTTCTCAGATGACCCAGCGAGGCGATGGAGGATACTGGCGGCGAGCAAACGGATGCGTGTATCCTTGGATGTGCAGGACTCCAGCATGAACGCAAAGCCTTCTCGCTTGGCCACGGCTTGGCGTAGTTCCTCGATCGTGAGCAGGTTGAAGACGAGCTCGAAGGCGATGCAGCGCAATCGGAGATCATGCGAGTGGAGTAGCGCAAAGATGCACTCTATTCCGTCCGGCGCCTCTAGAATTTTCATCTTAACGGTGCCGAGCTTGGCCATACTGGCAAGCGCCTGCGCGCAATCTCGAGCGATAGAGGGATCCACTTTCGAACTACCAGTGCTGAGCATTGAGATGAGAGCACCGAGGGCCCCCACGTCGGATAAGACCTCGATATTGGCGGCTACAAGTTAAACGCTTCTCAATACACTAGATGAAAGAAGGGAGGCTTGCAGTGCGGTACTTACGGTTGCGGCTGAGTGAAGCGAGGGCAGCAGCAGCGTCACGTCGCACCTCAAGAAATGGGGACCAGTAGGCGATCTCAATGAGAGGTCTGACATCATCAGCACTGACGTCCTGCTTCTTCAGCGTCTGTGAGACCTGCGCGCTGCGGACAGCGTCCCGACGAGAGGCGGCAGCGGCCTCGAGTTGCTGGTCGTGGGTGAGTTGCTTCTTGCGCTCGTTCCGATCTGACTCCTCATCTTGCTGCGCTTGAGCCTTCTGCAGCCGTGTCCATGTCGCGACTGAGAGGCGCTTGGGAGATCCACGAGAGATCGCTTCGATCTGAGCTTCTGCGATGACCGATGATCGACGGGGAGGAGAGATTAGTGTGCTGTCATCGGTTATGAACGAGGCGTGGCGGTTCTGTGCGACGATGCGTCTGGACGTGGCTGCGATTCTAGGAGAGATCGCGCTCGTCTTGCGCAATGGAGACTCTGTACGCGTAGTTTGTTGTGGTTGCGGGCCTACTGCACTACTTCGCGGAGCTGCGGAGTTGGGGCGGGCGTTTGCCGCAGAAGGTGGTCGGCGTGGTTTTGGTTGAATCGGCTCGGGAGGGAAGAGCTCTTCGGGCGGTGGATTCCATTGGCGCCGCGAAACACTGGCGCTTGGCGCCGCATATTGTGGTCGTGACGAGAGAGCGAAGGTTCCTTGGTGCACTTTTGAAGATGCGGCGACCGTGGACGCCGTCGGCATTTCTGCGAATGGCTATATTTGCTGTTGCTTTTTTCAGATGGCTACACTTGGGTCAATTCAAATTTGAATTGACTTCAATTTTGAATTGGGACAGCACGACTCGCTTTGTTTGCTCAAAGTAACGTTAATACTTGAGGCAAGTCACCAAGCACAGCAAGCCAAGATGAAGAAGAAGGTGATGGATATGGCTGCTTTTGCGGGGCAATTCACGAAGCGACAGTCGCACTAACGCAGCGCGCAACCACTAGGTTCTCTTGATGGGCAAGTCCGGGTCCGGCAAGACCTCGATGCGCTCCATTATCTTTGCCAACTACCTCGGTACGATGCATATTTGGACACCAAACCCAGCACCCGTTCTAATCGTCATTGCCCTCGTTCCGTAGCTCGTGACACGATGCGCCTCGGCCCAACACGTGCGTTCCTCATCTCCTTGTGCATTGATCTACTCCTTTACTGCATATCTGACTATGTATCGCTGTGCATCAGTGGATGTCGAGCACTCGCATGTTCGATTCCTCGGCAACTTGGTGCTGAACCTGTGGGATTGCGGAGGGTAAGCCTACCGCTCCAAATGCGCATACACATCAACGGACTCACGCAGCAATGGATGGCGATGTCAATGCACAGGCAAGACGCATTCTACGAGAGCTACTTTGAGAGTCAGCGCGACCACATTTTCCGCAGCGTCGAGCTGCTCATCTACGTGTTCGACATTGAGAGCCGCGAGATCGATGTACGCCATGTGCTTCCATGGATTGATATGTCATAGTTCACCGAGTCAATCGCCGTGTTGTTGATGTCGTGCAGAAAGATCTCGCCCACTTTGACGGATGCTTGGAAGCGATCGACCAAAACTCGACCAACGCCAAGGTCTTTGTGCTCATCCACAAGATGGATCTCGTGCCCGAAGACCAGCGCGACCGGGTAGGCATGATCACTCACTCACGACAGATACATAGACAGTCGTAGAGCAAGAGCTAACCTGGCGCTGACATGGTTGTGTCTACCTCTAGGTCTTTGAGCAAAAGAAGGACACGATCATGGCACGCGTCGGGTCGCTGCCGACAGTGTGCTTTGGGACGTCGATTTGGGACGAGACGCTCTACCGCGCGTGGTCGTCGATCGTCTACTCGCTGATCCCCAACATCCAGGACCTGGAGCAGCACTTGAACGACTTTTGCGCCATCTGCAACGCCGACGAAGTGGTGCTGTTTGAGCGCGCGACGTTCCTCGTGATCTCGCACGCCACGCACGCGACCCACCGCGACATCCACCGGTTCGAGAAGATCAGCAACATCATCAAGCAGTTCAAACTGAGCTGCAGCAAGACCCAGGCCCAGTTTCAGGGCATGGAGGTGCGCAACTCCAACTTTACGGCCTTCATCGACTTCTTCACGGTCAACACCTACATCATGGTCATCATGTCCGACCAGCAGATCCGTACGTGGGCCGATCGAGGATGAACATACACCTGTAGAGGTTGCACACACACTAACCCATGCCGTGTCTGTGCTGCTGTGCAAGTAGAGCCAGCGACGATCCAGTTGAACATCAAGGCCGCGCGTCCCGTGTTTGAGAGCTACGTGCAGCAGACGAACTAAGAAGAAGTCAGTGTCCATCCACACCGACTGATACGTGTCCTTCGAGGTGGTGGCAAGTCTTCAGTTGTCATTCCCACGATACGGTATTTCGCACATTAAATACGACTTGCGACTGATGCACTATGATCTACAGAAGGATGATAAATGGACTGGACCCCCTCAGTCGGTCGTGAAGCCATACTGATCCGTCTCGAGCGTCGCGTAGAGCACTGCTTTGAGCTCGTCTCGGACAACGTGGCGCGGGAGGTCGATACGGTTAAAGCAGGCGTGGCCGATGATGTACCCGTCGTTCACAAGCGCCACGCCATTGAGTGTGAACGGACACAGCCGGCCGTCATAGCTGGTCAATGCTCCGAAGCCTGCGATCGGTACCCGTGATGTACCTGTTGCATACAGCAGCAGCCGCCGTCGGTACTCGTTGGGCATCTCGCGCACGAGCTCCCAGAACCACTTGCGTGCTGGGTGGTCGTGCAGATCGGCCGTGTACTTGGTGTGTTCTTCCCAGTCGTCCACGTCGATCTCGTCCGAGCCGCAGAGGACGTGGTCGAATTCTTCCGGGTCAAAGATCATAAGCAGCTCCTGCGGCACCACGTCGTACAGGCCCTTGAGCAGCGCGAACAGTTGGCGCTCGACTCCTTCGAACAGCATGTACTTGAACTTGCGTTCGAGGAAGAGCATCTTGTTGGCGTCGGTGACGGCCACGTTGCGGCCGTGTGGGATGAGATCCGTGACCACGACCTCGTCGCTCATCGCCATCGTGCGCTCCACGACGCTAAAGTCGAGCCCGAGGTCATCCACGCCGTCGTGTTCAAGCATCCACAGCATGTTCTTGTATGTCTCCGGGTCGAAGAATTCTAGGTCGCTGAAGCTCACGGGCACGCCCAGCATCACTTTGAGCAGTGGTAGGGTCAGGTGGAAGCCCGTGGCGTAGCCTTCGAGCAGCGCACGCCCCAGCAGGCGCCCCACCGCGAAGAAATGGACCAAGTGGTCCCCCCCAATCACCTTGTGCGAGTGCGGGTTCAAGTAGTACGTCTGCTCGGTGCGGTCCACACAGACAAAGAGCCCCGTGGCTGGGTGCACGATCTTCTCGACCAACTGGAGGAACCACTCGCGGTGGACGCCGCCGGCGTCGATGCCACTCTCATCCCAAAAATTGATGCGGATGACCGAGCGCAGGTGCCGCCTGCGGATGACGGCGAACGACGCGATCGAGTCCTCGTACATGAGCTCACGCGAGACGTTGAGTCGTAAATGGGCCACCGACGCCGGCACGATGAGCCCCGCGGTGTGGGCCACAAAGTGGGCGTACTTGGTCGGGAAGTCGCGACGGAAGAGTGAGATCACCTCGAGCATTTGTGGGTCAGTAAGTGGTGTCGGCATCGTGGGCAGGCGGTCGGCCTGCGCGGTCTGTGTGTCCACCAGGTCCAGCTGCACAGTGTCAAAGGCCGTCGCCAACGCCACCACGCGGTCGGCGACTGTGCGCGGCTCCGGTAGGTCCATTTGGACCAGTTCATCTTCTTCCTCTTCTGTCACGAGTGAACCGAAATCACTCGTGGCGTCTTCCATGGCGGCGTCGGTGGTGGTGTCATCGTCGGGTGTTGGATCAATTGGCCGCGATACGCATATGGACTGGATCTCGAGCACGTACCCGGGGAAGCGCAGCTTGGTAGACGGGTCCACGCTGCTGTGGCTGTCGCACCGTGTGCCACTGGCGCGGTACCAGAACATGCGCCCCTTGACGTCAAACTTGCGCTGCCATTCTTTGCGCTTGCGTGTGCGCCGCTGCCGCCGCGCGCACGTGGCGTTCTGCTGCTCGCGGCTGGCGTCGGCCTGCTCGTCTTCTGGCGGCGGTGGCGGCTGCTTGCGGCTCGCCTTCTTGCGGTCCTGTTTGGCCAAAAGCTTTTGCTTCTTTGGGTCGATCACGCAGGTCGGGTCCACGATCGCCTCGCCGCAGATCGTGCAGTGCAGCGCGCGCTTGAAGTTGTCGAAGCCACACGCCGCGCACTGGTTGAAGCCGCTCTCGGCTTCGCGCAGCACCGCGTCCACGCGGTGGTCCTCCGAGCTGTCATTTGAATACAAACATTACATACTGTTTTAGAGCAACACGTTGACGACTCGTGGAACATGGCGGAACGCACTCGAGCAGCGGTGCGCGCAGCTGGACCTCGGCCTGGCGCTTGGTGTGGAGCCGGCGCATGTAGTAGAACGGGAACGCCGCGCCGAGCAGCAGCAGCGGCACGAGGAGCACCACGAGGATCCATTCCATCACGCTTCGATCGTGAGTTGGAAACAATCGATCGAAATCGTGGCCACCACCACGCCGTGTTGGAAACGCCGACACCAACTGACCCCAGTCTAACTGCAGTCTGGGTTCGTGGACTGTTACCCAGTCTGGTGACCGCAAGCGTCTATCGCAACGTGCTGAATTTCCACCCAGCTGGGTTTTACGTAGTGCAAGCCACAATAGTTTTGGCAACAATGCAATTTCGATATGATTTCCAGTGCAGACCACTCAACACGAAATACTTTTGTGGCGACGTTCGAAGATCCGATGTATTGAAGGAGGAATTTGCTTATTTAAGTAGATCACGGTGCTCGAATTTATTAGATTCACATAAGTGAACACACAGTGAATTGCCATACAAACCTGTGGCTAAGTTCTTTTCCTGCGCGAGGCGTGATCACAAACCGGCCTCCGGAACGAAACGGAGGATGGTCGGACATCTAGCGAAGCAGAGGTCGGCTCGGTTTGTGACACACGTAGCGCCACCCACCGGAGCGTAGCGACGGCGATTTGATCTTCCTTTGTGAACCATGCGGAATTTTACTTAACAGTAAATAAGAACACAAACAAGCAAAAAGGTTAACTTAGGGAATCTAAGCATTTGTTTACTTATTTAAGAAAATTGCTCGTATTGAAGCGGACAAAGACGGGCCAGCCTTGTCTGGGGGAGGCGATTGTGGGTGAAATCCGCATCCATTAGAGAGGTTTCGCAGTCCTGATCCGTACCTCTACCCACATCATATGGTCTCATATAGTGACTATTCCGACATCACTTGAGGTAACTATGCATCAATCTACCCAATCAGTGGCACCAGATATGTGTTTACCCAATGAGCGCCGAGTATATTCTGATTTCAACCAATCATTATCGACTGACGCTTGGTTGAACCAGTTCCGACACATTCCGGCATAACCTGTCGGAACCGATCCTAGAATATAGTTATCTCCTTACTGAGAGCAAGACTTGCTATATTCATTCCCATATTCGCTCCCGTTCCGACAGGCGATGAGTCTGAGCGACCTGAAGCCGAGCAACTCGCTCAAGGCGCGCGCGAGCAGTGTCAAGTCCTTCAAGCACTTCCTCCTGGAGGAAGCGGTAGCGCTGTCTGTCGTCGACGCCGCTGTACGCGCCGATGCGTCAGGGGCAACACTGATAGCTCTTATGGATCGCTATGGTGTCTATCTCGCACACCAGAAGGCAAAAGATGGCCAAGGTCTAAAGCGGAACACAGTGGGGCAGTACTTTCGCCAGACGAAGCTGTGGGTGCTCGAGCGCTTCCCTCAGTTCACCCAGCTGGTTGACGGCGCGATTCTGGCCAAAGGCCGCATCCTCGAGCGCTACAGTGGTATGCGGCCAGGTGGCAAGATCATCAAACAAGCAGCAGCGTGCACAAAACAAGATCTCTATGCTCTAATGAGTTACATGTATTCGACAGC